>PITA01004983.1:56349-116490 GCA_004023965.1 Spilogale gracilis | reverse complement strand
TTGACAGAGAGAAACACAGCCAGAGAGGGAACACAAGCAGGGGGAGTGAGAGAGGGAGAAGCAGGCTTCCCACTGAGCAGGGAGCCTGATGTGGGACTCGATCCCCGGTCTCCGGGATCATGACCTGAGCCGAAGGCAGTTGCTTAACCAACTGAGCCACCCAGGCGCCCCAAGATGAGTCTCTTAACACTGTTCCTGGTGCCTTTTCCAATAAGCTCCATTCATCCCCTAATTCATTCAGTTATTCAGGCAGTCATTGTCACTTGCTGAAGCCTGTTTGGGGCCACCCAGTGCTGGGGACCCAGAGACGCAGCAGATCTGTTCCCTGCTTTGAGGAACCCCTAGCCCATAAACAGCTTGACGAGATCAGAGCAGAGGCCTGGGCTAAGTGCAGGGGGCACCAACCCTTCTAGGAGGCAGAATCTGACTCAGGGTCTCTGAAGAGGTGAGGAGGGGCGGGAGGTGGCCAGGTAGAAGAAGATAAGGCCACTGATTTCAGGCCCGGGCCATATGGGACCCAGGCTCACAGCAGCGGCTCTGGTCTGGGACAAACCAGGCATTCTGAGCAGCTGAAGGGGGACGGGGTGAGTGGTGGAGGGGCCAGGGGCTCTGCCAGGGAAGCTGATGGGGATGGATCCGCTGAACAGCCGGGCTGTGAGGGGGTCCCCCTGCTGACAGAAGGAGAGTGGTGGTCCTCCCCCAGGCTGCCTCTCGGACCCCTGCCCCTCAGGCCTGCCCTTGGCACCATGCCACCCCCAGACTCCATGACCTGGGCCGCCTCCCCAGGGCAGCACGAAAGGCAGCCCGAGCAGAGGCCCACCCACGACTGCCCACCCGGGAGCGGGGGCCCTCGCTGCCAAAGGGCCGCCAGCCGCTCTAGAGGACCCCAGGGCTGGGTTTAGGAGGCACCGCGCCTCAGAAGCTGCCTCCACGGGCGAGGCCGCGACGCCAGGTGTGCCCCGGCGCTCATTAGGCCTCGGTGCGCGGCCCAGGCTTCAGTGTCTTTCTGAGAATCCCTGAAGAAGAAAGAAATCAAAGGCTGGGGATTGAAAAACAAGAATGGGGAGATATAAAACAAGATTTCTATCTAAATAATTTCCTCTAATTGCTGGTAAGAGACATTAATTTTCCTTTTGAAGCTCCCCGCGGCCCCGGGCACCTCAGGACGTGCCAAGATGGCAGCCCGTCTAGCCGGATTATTTCACCGCCCGCCCGCAGGGCTGGCACGGCGCCCACCACGGGGGCGGGCCGGGTGGCAGGCTGGGTGCTGCTCAGCTCTGGGGGGGGGGGGCCGGGGCGGGGGTTGGGGGAGAGGGAGGGAGCCCTGGATCTGGTGCACTGAGGCTGAAGCTTAAGGGGCCCTCCGAGCTCCGTGTCTCGAGCAGGCCTCCTGACCTCACGCCACCCTAGGTGGACACAGGAGAGTCAGGATCCTGGGAGGCCGGGCCCCTCTTCTTTGCTGTTGAATTACCAGGTCTTTGGACACACTGGGGCATCAGCAGGGTGGAGGCCTGAGGGACAGCTCCCTTCCTCTCCTGCCCCTGGCTGTGGCCCTCACAGGGGTCAAGGCCAGAGACGAGGCCATGGTGAGAGAGGCCCAAACAAGTGCCCGCCTGTCCACAGCCCCTCACAGCTCCCCTGGAGGAAGTAGGCCTCATTATGTCCCATTTTAGAGATGACCTGTTGAGGTTTGAGGCTGGAGCAAAGTCTCACAGTAAGAGGGAGGCTGATTGGAGCTTCTGGCCCCAAGTCCCAGTCCTTGGACAGCTCTGGGGGAAAGTGCCTGAGAATCCGGATTCTTCGGCAGTGCATTCAAAGCAATCCTAATCTGTTCCCAGCTCACATCTCTTGTCTTCTCCAACACTCCCTTGTCCTGTTCCCTCACTTGGCTGGGCTCCCCTGGGCTCACCCCTCATAGCTGGTGCTCCCGCCTGCCTGTGAGCACCCCAGGTACGGGCTGTGTCTGAGCTCCCTCCGTGACCCACACCCAGCCTGGGGCTCACATCCACTCGGGGGCACAGAGGATGCTTGGTGGAAGGAAGCTCCAGATGGAAGGCAGTGGTGATGGAACTCACATTGTCTTTTACCCTAAGAGATTTTTCCTTCCCTTTTGATCTCTTAAAATTTATGAAAAATAGAACACATGTGTTTCTGATTAATTTCTACAAAATCACGGAAATGTTGACTTTTTTAAAGAGTCATTTTATATAGAGGCTCATTTTAGATTCCTTCAAGCCTTCCTTCAAGTTTGGGGAGGTGAAGGTCATCCTGCCACCTCTAACCTCCCATCAACACAAGAACAAACAGTGATGTCACAAAGACTGGCCCTGGTAGGCAGGTGTCCCTGGTCATACCCACCTCACCTTCTTTCTTGGCTCTCCATAGTCCTCAAGACAAAGTCTGGGCTCCATAGCCTAGCATTCAAGGCCTCTACACCCAGTCCTCCAGGCCCCTCTGGGCCCCTTCTCCTCCTTCAGGTGCCCTGATATCCAGTCTTGCTGAATTTCCACTTGGTCCTGAAACAAGCCAGTCTGTTTCTTTCTCTACTCCTTTGCACATACTGCCCCCCCTGCTGGGAGTGCTCTCTGTACCCCACTTTCTCCACCCAAGGAACTTCTACTCATCCTTCAAAACCCAGGCCCAGTGTTCCCTCATCTGTTCAGCATTTGCTGCCTCACCCAGGCAGTCCCTTGTGGTTACCCCAGCATTCTAAGAAGTGAGTCCTCGTTTGACTGAAGGGGCCCAGACACACTGCCTCTGGCCTGCCTCCAAGGGTCACCGACCTCGGTGTGCAAAGATGAAAGGCTGGTATGTCATGGCATGAAGTAATAAAAGGGGAAAGACAAACCCTCTTTAAATGAAAGCCATGCACATTGTTTATTTTTGGCATTTTACGGGGTGCTTTTGAGAATGGGAGATGGAAAAAGCGAGTTCCACTAGGGATAAGCAACAGATTTCACCCTTGGGGTGGGAGGAAAGAGAGAGAAACAACGGCCCCCGCTTGTCCAGTGCTAACCTCTGGGCCCTGTCTGGATTCCAGAAGAGCGGGAGTTGCTGTCCCAGCCCAGAGCTAGTCACTGAGAGGACTTTAGATCCCAACAAAGGGTTCGCTCTGGCTCTCCCACACCTCACCTCCCCACCCCCACAGAGAACCCCTTCTCAAGTGCTTCGTAGCTAACCTGGTAAGGTGGGTGGGATGAATATGATCCCCATTTCACAGATGTGCAAGTTGAGGCCCAGGCATGAAAGGGCTGGCTTAAAGCCACATGCTATATTAGCAGCCCCGCAAAGACTAGAACTCAGGGCATCCGTCCCTACAGTTTAAGCTGGTTCATTTCACCCTAGCTGTCTCCAGCCCTGGGGGTCTCCAACCCTTTGCCCTGGTAGCGGAGGGTATCCTATCAGTCTGTTTCCTCCAGCCACACCAGGCTCTGCCCTCTTAGACATCCAACTTTCCAACCTTACCATGCCCCATTGCATCTATGCTTGACAAGGAGGGCAGACCATGCACAAGGAGTTCCAGTCTTGAAACCACGTGGCCCAGCTGTGGGAGGCTGTTTGGGGAGCAGGCAAGCCCCAGAGACAAGGTAGACTCTCGTGTGCCAGACTGCCTCCTCCCCATCTGCAGTGCAGAGGACCGACAGTAGCCTACTCTTTCCCCACACTCACAGAGCCAGGGAAATCACAGAGGGCTTCCTGCAGTCAGGGCCCAGCTGCGAACCGGAACCTCCCTCTTGCCCTCTTGATTAATGAAGCCCACAACGGAGGCCCAGAGGATCCAGGGGCTGGAGAGTCCAAGGATGCTGTTAGGTGCTAGCCCCAGGGAGGGCTGGGTGGTGGGAGTGTGGAGGAGAGAGAGCTTGGCCCTCAGAGGGAGTGCACTGTATCACAGAAAATGGCACAGCCTCCCTGAACCCCATTTCCTGAGCACCTATTCGAAACCCCGCTCTGTGCCCTTTATAACCACAACAGAATTCTCAGAGTGACCTCCTTTGTCCCATTTTACATAGAAGAAAGCTGAAAAGGTTGGGAAGGATCCATGGGCCACCTAGGGGTTTGGGTGTGTGGAGGTGCAACAGGGGATCTGAAACTTCTCTCATCCATCTCTCTGACCTCAGAGCCTGAACCCTGACCCATGGGAACAGCTACTTCAAGCAGTGGGAACACCCCAGGGCCCTCCCCATCAGCCAAGATCGGGGGACAGGCTGCTGAACTGACCCAAAAGTAACCCCAGCCAGGTCCCACGGGGCGGGGACCACCATATACAATTTTGGAAGAGGGCTGTGCATAAATCAGCCAACCTTGAGCTACATGCACCTCTGACATCCTGAGGCTGAGCCAGAACCCACCCTGGCCCTCTCCTGTGAACCGCACTTTGTTACATACTCAACAACCACTGCGGCAAAAACACAAAAGGCTCCGCAAGTAGCCAGGTGCTTCTCCAGGTCCCAGTATCCTTTGCGATTGGTCTGGGACCGTGTGACTAGTTCTGACCAATAGGATGTGAGCAAGGGGACCCGCCTCACTTCCGGCTTGCTGCGGTTCGGAGCCGAGCGGGTCTCCGGGTCTCTCTTCAGCGCCGTGGTTGTGATGGGGCACACGTTCCAGATAATGACGCTCTAAGGTACAGGAAAGACTCTGCTTAAGGGACTTTGCGGGTCAAGAAATTCAACCTTTGTGTTGGGTTAAGGAACTGAAATTTATTTTGTTTTGTTTTTTAATTTTATTTATTTGACAGAGAAAGAGACAGCGGCGGGAGAGAGAACACAAGCAGGGAGAGTGGGAGAGGGACAAGCAGGTTTCCCGCTGAGCAGGGAGCCAGATGCAGGGCTGGACCCCGGGACAATGACCCCAGCCGAAGGCAGACGCCCAAGGGCTGAGCAACCCAGGCACTCCAAGGAACTGAACTTTGAGGCTTTCTCTGATGTTTATTATCCAAGTACGATTATCCAGAGTAAAACAGTCGTGGGAAATAGGGCTTACTGTCCCCATCCCACAGATGAGTTCACTGAGGCCCAAAGAAGGGACTGGGCTGAAATTCCCTGGCAGAAACCCTTCATCCCACCGTGCCCGACTCCAGACGTTGTGGGGTTTTACCTGCAACTTGCATTATTGGCCTGTTGGAAACAGCCTGCAGGGGCCGGAACCCAAGCCCAGGGGAGGGGGAGGCAAGGAACAGCTGCAGCCTGTTTTTAAAGATTGGATGTTGTGGCACCTGGGCAGCTCAGTCATTAAGGGTCTGCCTTTGGCTCAGGTCATGATCCCGGAGTCCTGGGATCAAGTTCTGCATCAGGCTCCCTGCTCCATGGGAAGGCCTGCTTCTCCCTCTCCCTTTCCCCCTGCTTGTGTTCCCTTTCTTGCTCGCTCTCTCTCTCTCTCTCTCTGTCAAATAAATAAATAAAATCTTTTTTTTTTTTAATTGCATGTTGTTAACCATGGTGTAAACCATGATGTGTAGCTGAAAGCACAAAGAAGGCCTAAAGTGGGAGAGACACATGGGACCTCAGGGCCACAGCAGGATGTGCACAGGGGCAGAAGGGCAGCCCGTCAGGTCGGCTGTCAGATGGTCCACCTGCAGCATAAGGGATGGCAGGTAGGGGCAGCCAGAAAGACAGAGGAGGAGGAGGAGAGGAGCCTGATTTACAGGCACCAGGGAAGAAAATGCAGCCAAGATTTATGGAGACTCAAGTGACTCGTTGGAGCCGAGTTTATTATCCATCATGTGCATCTGAATATGTATTTATGACTTTCCAAATGATCCTGTCTCACTGGAAATTATGTCCAAAGAACATCAACAGCAGTTCATCTGCATTGAGAAAGCCTGATCCAGAGTGGAATTCAAGGCTGCTGCTAGTCACCCAGGGAGGCTGGGGGATGGTCTCACTTGTGCACGCACAGGTTCAAGAAGCGGACACAGGCCCGTGGATACTCTGAGCAGGGCCGCCCTGGAGCCAGCGTGCAGAGTTGAACCCATCTCCTAGGGCCCTGCCTGCATCCCCTTCCCACCCACAAGAGGGGTGCTACAACTCACAGTTATAACTAAGGAGCAGAGGGAGGGTGAGAATACTTATTCTGTCACTTGACTGCTGAGTGACCCTGGGCAAGCTGCTTAGCCTCTCTGATCCTCTTGTTTTCCTCATCCAGAAAATGGAAGTAACACGGATGGTGACCCCAGAGGGTATTTAGGCTTACAAGATACCGCACTTGAAGTGTGGAGTGCAGTGCCTGGCATTTGATAAGTGCCCACAAACATCATTTTTCTGTTACCATCATGGTTAATGCTCTATGCATCAGACGTAATGTTTGGCACAACCTGACCATCAGACCAAGCAAAATAAGACCGATTTCTGGCAGAAGCCCCATTTAGTAAAAGAATGACCACTTACCTGCTTTACGCACATTGGGCACCAGGGAGGTAGGCCCAGCCAATCAGATAACCACCTAAAAGGTTTTTTAGGGTTTTTTGTTTTCTCTTGGAACCTTTCGAATGCATGAAAGAACTGATAGTCTATGGCTTAACTTGCTCAGGTCTCAGGCCTATAGGTAACTTCCTAAACTCAGAACTTTGTCACGATTGAAAATGAGAGCCGATATTCTGCCAGTGTACCCTGTCAGCCTGTCACCTCCTAAGGTGTCAGCAAATGGCAGCCTCTAAACACTGGAAGTGCCTTGCTTCCTGCCCTAGCCATTCAGCCCCTCCACCATGGAGTTATGGTTAGGGAGTGTCTGAATTTGTATTGCTCACAAAGCAGAGCCTAAGACGAGGTCTTGGGAATTTATTTGAGAGGTATCTCAGGAGATAAGTAGAAGGAGTGAGGGGAATCTTGGAGAAAAGATGAAAAGCAACAGATAACTGCTGTCAGCAATGGGGGCTTGATGCTGTAGGGACCCCTGCAAAGAGTACAGAATGTCTTCCTGAACTGTCTTTCTGGAAGAGAAAATGGAACATTCCCACTGTCACCTGTGCCCCGGTGGCTGAGTGTTTCCCTTGGGAGTAATGAGTCTCCCACAGTTCTGCCTGCAGTGTTTGCTCATAGACTCAACGGGCCCTTGCTGGAGAGGAGCCTGAGCCAGAGTGGGGAAGGACACATGTCACAGGCTTACATGGGACATGATCAGTGTGCCTGAGCTCACCTACTACTGGCCACCCAGCTACTGTGCCATCAGAAGGAAGCTGAGGGAGGTGACATAGGGACACTAAAAAGCATCTGCTACAGTCCAGCCCTTGCAACACTCAGGTCCATCTGTGCCCACCTTAAGTCCACTGTGACACTGAGTCTTCAAGGTGGCAGACAGCCATAGCCTCTTAAAAATTGAGTACAGGATTCTGGGAGGATGAGTCGGAGGCACCAGCAGTCTCTTTCTCCACCTAGACAACAATTGCACTGGAAAGGATCCATCTGGTAGAAATATTTTGGGGCTCTGGAGTCTATGGAAGCCTTCAACTTCCAGATGAATTGCAGTTGATTAGGGGGTGAGTGATACAGCACACGCAGTCCACCCATACAACGGAATATGATTCACCCATAAAATGGAAGCAGCACCCCTGCTCTAACATGCATGAGCCTCGAGAACGTGATACTCAGTGAGAAAAGCGAGACACAAAACCCACAGGGGTGTCATTCCATTTGTATGAAGCATCCAAAACAGGCAAATCCAGAGCCAGAAAGCAGATGAGTAGTCTGGGGGAGCCAGAGGGTATGGAGGGATTGGGGGCAATGGTTAAAGGATATGGATTTTTGGGAGGGATATTTTAAAATTGATTGTCCTGTTAATTGCACAACACTGTGAATAGACTAAAAGCCAGCGAACTGTCACTTTTGGCAGAAGTGAATTGTGGCATGGAATTATATGTCAACAAAGTTGTTTTAAAAAAAATTTGTGACTGTAGTCGATTTCAGTCACTTTAAGCTCAAAGCACAGTAGCAGCTACCTATCCTCTCCCCTAGCCCCGTCAGGCCCCTGGGCGCATAGTCTGAAGCAGCCTGTACAGAAATGATGGGATCCGGGGTGGGGGGGAAAATCCCTAAGACATTTAGAACAACAGCATATTTGGGGAAATTTAGATAAAGAAAGGCTCAGAAAAGATCTGGAAAGACTTGAAGTTTACACCTCAACTTAATCTTCAGCACAGAGACAGCCTATAACCATAAAAAATAATAATAATAATTTATAAAAACCCAGCAAACCTAGGGAAAAGGGAGAATTGATTTCCAGACTTGCCACACAATTAGGCTCAGATGTCTAGTTCTCAACAACAGTGAGTCTCAACACATACCAAAGAAACAACGAAGTACAGCCTGATCAGAGGGAAAAAATTATTCACCAGAAACTGTCCCTGAAAATGACCCAATGGCAGACATACCAGACAAAGACTTTAAAACATGTGTTTTTTTTTTTTAAGATTTTATTTATGTATTTGACAGAGAGAAACACAGCGAGAGAGGGAACACAAGCAGGGGGGGTGAGAGAGGGAGAAGCAGGCTTCCCGCCGAGCAAGGAGCTGATGTGGGCTTGAGCCGATGCTCAATCCCGGGACCGGGATCATGACCTGAGCCGAAGGCAGTTGCTTAACCAACTGAGCCACCCAGGCGCCCCTAAAACATGTCTTAATGGTGTGCAGAGAACTGAAGACCAATATGAAGGAAGTCAAGAAAACTGTGTGTGAACACAAGGGCAATGTATGTTGAGTAACTTTAGATTTTTATCCTGGAATTCTGAGTATTATGTTATGAAACTCTAGGTCTGAGGCTAGTTTCAGACCCAAAGTTATGATCCGCCTCCTTTGAGCAATGATTCTAAAGCAAGTTCCATTTTAAAAACCTTTGCAATGCTGGGGTCCCTGGGTGGCTCAGTCATTGGGTGTCTGCCTTCAGCTCAGGTCATGATCCCAGGGTCCTGGAATCAAGCTCAACCCTTGCTTGGTGGGAAGCCTTCTCCCTCTTTCGCTGTGTCTCTCTGTCAGATAAATAAATAGAGTAACCTTTGCAAAGCCATTTTGATCCATGCCAAGGGTGCACTACCCAGGTGCCAACTCGGGATCTTGGTAGTGGGTTACACTAGGGGCTGGTAAACTACAGCTCATAAGTCCAGTCTAGCCTGTGGATTGTTTTTTTGTAATGGCCTGTGAGATAAAACTGGTTTTTATATTTGTATGACAGAGAGAGAGGAGGGAGGAAAGGAAGGAAGGAAGAAAGGAAAGATGGAATATGTGACAGAGAGCATATGTTACCCACAAAGCCTAAAATATTTACTATCTGGCCCTTTACAGAGGAAGTTATCTGATCTCCGTTCTCAAAGCCTTTGCTAGGCTGTTTTAGGTTAGTTCCACACACACACACAACTCAAGCCTTATGACTTTGTGCAGACATTTAAAGAACCCTTTTTCCCAGATCCGTCTTCTCCGTGACTTCCCCCACACTGTCCAAACCTCCAAGACCTCTTTTCCTGGTTCACTCAATAGAAAGCCAGGGTCTCAGTCTCTCTGCGCTATTGGGCACTCCCTACAAATGGGTCCATCTCAGCGTGAAGGGGCAACAACAACAAAAAAGAGTATAGGGGTTCCTTGCCCTCTTTGAATGACAGGAGTCGTTCTCTGACCAGACAGAAATGTTTTAGATGCCTGTGGGATGGCGGAGGCCATCATGAACAGAAGTTGAGGCCTCAGGACAGGGACAGTTAAAAGTGAAAAAAAAAAAAAAATTGGGCTTTTTCTGCCATGTTCTCTGTCCTGCAAAATGCCCTATTCTTGATTCTCTGGTCAGAAAGACAGAGTTTTTTCCTGAGAGTTTTTTTCTGTTTCCACCAGGATTTGAGATGTGCTAGAGTTTAACCGGGTAATGTGGAGAAAAACCAACCAACTAACCGGGGAACTCAGTTATTGCAGTCTTTGATTTGCCTCCAAACAATGCACTTGCTCTGATTTACTTTTCAGAGTCCTCAGATAGTTGCTGTCTGTATTCTGTCCAGGCATTTTAGTTGTAATCAGTGGGAAAGGTAGGACGGAATGTGCTTACGCTATCTTCATGGGTACCAGTTCGTGGGTACCAGAAGTCCGATAGTTTGGGTTTGACAGTTGTGATCTTTTTAAGCACTCATTAATTCTAACAAGTTGCTCACAAATTTTTAAAACTTGTAAATGTAAAACAATTTCATCTGTGAATAATGGCAATTTACTTCCTCCAATCTCTATGTCATTTTCTTGCCTTTTTGTAGAGATTGGCAAACTTTTTCTGTAAAGGCCAGATAGTTCTTATTTTAGACTTTGCAGACCATATGGTTTCTTTTGCAACTACTCAGCTCTTCAATTGTAGTGTGAAAGCAGATATAGACAATATAAATGAATGGGCATGGCTGTGTTCCAGTAAAATTTTCTGTACACAAACAGGTGGGGCAAAGCACTTCCGAATAACAGAGTAAGGACTTCCAAAAATATTCTCTTTTGTAAAGGCAATAAGCATGCTAGCAAAAATTGTCAGAATCAACTTTTTCATGACATTAGAAATTAACCAAAGGCTTGCAACAATATGGGGACTGTTTATTATTTATTTATTTATTTATTTATTTTAAAAGATGTATTTATTTTTAGAGAAAGAGAGCGTGAGCACACACAAGGGAGAGTGGCAGAGGGAGGAGGAGAGAGGGTCCGAGGAGACTCCACCCTGAGTGTAGAGCTCGATCCCAGGACCCTGAGATCATGACCCGAGCTGAAACCAAGACTCGGCAGCTTAACCAGCTGTGCCACCCAGGGCACCCTGCAAGTGTGGTAGTGTTGTCTTTTTTTAAATGTGGCTGAATTATAGTGAAAACAGCAAACTTTGTGAGGTTTTAGCTTGCCCTATTTCCATTTCCTTCTCCCCACCTCCATTGTAAAGCTTGAAAAATGAAAATCTCCCAACCATGGTGGCCAGGACAACCAGCAGCCCTGCAGCCACTTTTTGGAGTTTCAAAAAAAAGCCCCATATCCAGGCAATTGTCACTTGATCTGATCTATCTGGCAATTCTCTGAAAAGCTCCATTCCCGAGATTGTCTTTATTTGACTTGCCTTAAAGATTTCTTTGTGTGAACAGCTCTAGCTCCATAGCATTTGCCAAAAATAATTAGGTGCAACTGTTTAACACCGTACCTGCCTGAAGTGGCAATAACAGTTGCAGTTAAAGAGAGGCTAAATAAAAACTGGAGAATGAGATGTCCACAGGGGACTTGGAAAGGCTCCAACATGTCCCTGGGACTCTAGACGGCCACACTTATGGGCACAGCTGTGCACACGCCCAGGAAAGACCTGTGAAAGGTTGACTGTCTCAACTCTGGCTGACCTTGAGGCTCTGCACAATCAGAAAGTGAAGGCTAAGGCAGAGTTGTCATTGCATGCTAAAACACTGAAGGCATGCCCCAACACACAGGCAGAGCCCCTCAACAAGGGCTGGGTGACTTACTAATTTAAGGATTTAAGGAAATCTCTAGCCAATCAGTAGCTGACCACTAAGCTAACTGCGTAGAAATTTCAGTGGCTAAACACAGCAAAGAACACAGACTTTACAGAAATAGTCCAGGCAAGTTACTAATGAAACCAACAGCAGCAGCAACAAGAGCAAATCACAGTAACAACAAACCTTCAGGAAGTGGAGAGCTGATTCCAGATTTGTGACATTATATTATTTTCAATGCCCAATTTTGAACAAAAACTCATGAGCCATGCAAAGAAATAAGAAAGTATGGCCCCATTACAGGGCACTGTCCCCAGGGGAGCCCAAACAGACATTGATAGGGCACACACGATATCCTGGGCCCATTGCTGGCAAAGCTTGACCAAGACAGCCAGTAAGACAGCCACAAACACAGCTGGAATCAGGAAGCTTCTGGTGAGGAAACTGCTCAGAGACTGCTCTGCACAGAATGTCTCTGTAGGTCTGATTGGTCAAGCCTCGCCTCCAGAGGGAGTGGGTTTTGAATACCCACAGTTAAGAACCCCCAACTGATATAGTTTTCTTCCTCCCTCCCTTCCTTCCTTTTTTTTAAGATTTTGTTTTTAAGTAATTTCTACATTCAATGTGGGGCTCCAACCACCACTCCGGACCAAGAGTCACATGCTCTACCAACTAAGCCAGCCAGATATACTATTTTCTGCTTAACATTACATCTTAGACATATTTCCATGCCATTAAGTATTTTTCAAAATATTAATTTACTAGGTGCCCAGTATTTCATATTTATGTACTGTAATTTGTTTATCTATACCCCAGAGTTTGAGTGAATTACAAACTTACGTGAGGTACTTACAATAAATATTATTGTATTCACATTTTAGTTTTGACCATCTCCTTCAAATGTGTTAGAAGTGGGGGTTCCATGTTAATGATATGAACATTTTTGAAGTTCTATAGCATAAAGCCCATTTTTCCCTACAAATTTCCTACCAATTTGTACCCTCATAGTTTAAAAAGTTCAATTTCTCTCTACTCAGTAAGATTGAGTATTAAAATTTTAAGCAATTTTTGATGACCTGATGGAGAAATTCTTATTGGTGTTTTAACAAGCATCTCTTCAATTACTAGTGAAGTTTAATATTTTAAAATGTCATATTTGTGTTTCCTTTTGTACATTTCTCATTGACTATTTTTCTACTGGAATGTTCATTTTATTCGTTTGTTACTGCTTTTTATATATTAGAGGTATTAACCCTTTTTCATATTTGTTGCAACTGTTATCCTTGTTTATAGGTCCCCCCAAAATTTAATTAAATGGCTTTTTATAAACACTAAATGTATTTAAAATTTTATGTATTAAATTTTATCTTATTGTTTGTTCTTTTCCCCATTGCTTTTTTGTTTAGAAGGACTTTACTCAACCAGAAATCAAATATTTGGCTATAGTTTCTTCGAGTTTTTAATGATTTCCTTTTGTATTTTAATTCTTTGAATCCTCTGGAATTCATATCAGGGTGTAGTGTGAAGGAAGAAGCTAATTTTATTTCTTTCTGAATAGTTGAGCAAATGTCCCGGCATCATTTATTGAATAATCTGTTCTTCCCCCCACAGATTTGCAACACCACCTCAGTAAGCTGAGATGCGGGCATCACCATGGCAACGGGGCTGCGTTCAAAGCATTTGTTCTCACAAAGTGGAGGGCTGGTACTCAGCAGGGCTCAGCCTGGCCTCTGTGTTCATCTTCCCTAATTAAGATGCACCTTTTGGTTTTGACTCTTCAAAAAAACTCTCCCTTTATAAACCACCATACAGAAGGAAAATTAAGGCCAAGGCCCTGGGCGCCCCATCTGCCAGAATGGTTGGAGCGGAGGAGCAGGTAGGCAGCAGAGTGAGAAAGCGGACCGTGGCTTGGTCCTGTTATGGCCTGAGAACCTGGAGGGATGAACAGCTGGAAGCTGGGGACAGGATGATCACATTAGAGAACACAGTGCTCAGGTGACACAAAGAGCCCGCGCTGGTGGTCCAGCAAGAGCTGCTGCCACTGAGAAGCAGGAAAGCCACGCTTCGTGCTCTCTGGGGGTTTCCAGCCTTAGGTTCCTGGGGTCCTCCTTCTTTATCAGGTCTCCGTGTCCAGCCTGGGGGGTATGAGACCTCAGCCTGGGCTCATTTGCCAAGGAGGAGGGGGAGTCATACTTCTGAGGAGGCCCTGGGGAGCCTGTGCACTGGTGGTGTGGCGGGGACCACCAGCCTTAAGCACCCCCCATCCTGTCCTCCCTGATGACCCAGGTATGAGGTCTGCCAGAGCCTTGGCCTGGGTGTCTTTCTTCATGCCCTGCCTGCCCACCTCAACCAGTGACAGAGCAGTCTGGGGGGTGGGTCAGTGAAGAACCAGGTCTGCCCAGCCATCCCCCAGCTCCTGGCAGCTGTCCCTTCCTCTCTATTGCCACCATTCAGGCCTCACGCTCTTTGGCCGGAGGGCTCCTTCCATACAAGTGTCCCACTGTGTCTCTTCCCTGCTGGAAACTTCCATGGCAACCCACTACATTCAGGACAAATCTCCTTTCCTAAAATCTGACCTTGTCTTCCTTCTCCCCCATCTGCCCCCAGCCTCTTTCTGAAAACTTCCCTGCTTCTCATACTTCCCTTTTCCTTCTCACAGTGATGGGCCTTTGCGCAGGCTGCCCCTCCTCCACCTGGCTAGCTTTTACTCAATCTTGTCACTTAACTTCCTGCCCGAATTTGCTCCCCTGCGAAATGTAAGTGATGAAGTTGTCAGGTTGCCGTGAGTCAGTCCCTCTGACTGTCGGGGCAGTGCCTGACACGTGGTAGGCGTCTGCCCTGACGAGTTCAGCCCTCTGTTTGATGTGGTGGAAGATGGGAGCCCCGAGGGGTTAAATGATGGGCTCCAAACTATATGTCCCAAGTCCTCATCCCTGGAACATCATCTGCATGTGACCATATCTGGGAAAAGGGTCTTTGAGGCTATAATTATAGTAAGGATCTTGAGACTCAGAGATTGCTGGATCACCCAGATGGGCCCCGCAGCCAATGACAAATCCTTGTAAGAGACTCAGGGGACAAGACAGACATAGGGGAGGAGGCCACGTGAGGACATGGCAGCCACCAGCCCGAGAGATGCCCAGAGCCACTGGAGGTGGAAAGGGGAAGGAACAGATTCTCCCACAGAGCCCGCTATGGGAGCAAGCCCATCCAACACCTTGATTTTGACCTCTAGCTTCCAGAACTGTGACAAGATACATTTCTGGCCATCTGTTCTGACAGCCCCAGAACAGTGACCCAGCCCGTAGTGTCAGAGGACTTGCAACTCCACTTACTACTCAGGACCCCTGGGTGGCATTTCTCTGCAGATAAACAGCTTTAATCCCAGATCCTGTGAAGGTTCTAGAAGCAGCTTCTTATGAGACTCCTTTACAGATGGGGACATGGAGACCCCATTGTCTACTGCCCATGCCACACAGAACCAACAAGGAGGGAGGTGAGGTTGGAACATGTGAGCCCTGCTGTCTCCTTCGGGGCACACCGGCTCATTAGATTTACCAGCCCCTGCCTGGAAAATGTATTTAATTTGCCTTTTACAATGCACCAATTGCAACTTAATTAACTAGCAATTGAAAGTTATAGGTGACATTAGAATTTATTAATAACATTGGAAATAAATCTCCATGGAATTCAAGTAATTGAAAATCTCATGAAATTCTTTTTTATCATCCATAAAACAGGTCTGAGAGAGAGGTGTTCCAGAATCCTCATGGGGTGTTTGGAATTTCAGGTATGGAATAATTGGGTGGGAGGGGGCTGCTGTTCTGACCTGGGCCCATGTCAGACACCTGCCTGCCCCCCTCTGCACCACCTGGGCCCTGCCTTCTAGGGTCTGGGAAGGAGTCATTCTCCCTTTGGAAACGTCCTGTGACTCACTGCAGTGATCAGAACGGGGCACTGGGGACACAGATATGACCCGTCCACAAGAAGGTCATAGCCTAGTAGGGTAGACAGAGCGGCTGGGGCCCAGGGCCAGAGTCAAGCAGTTCCTACCCATCTGTGCTCAGGGTGGGCCTGTGCTAATGCTCCCTCATTAACCCCCCAGGGGGCCCACAGGGGTGGGAGCTTCCTTCTCTCCCACTCCCCCTGCCTGGGGCCAGTGCTCCTGAGGCCCTCCCTGGGGGTGGTGGAAGGGGGGGGCTGGAGGGAGAAGGGGGCAGTCACAGGTCCTGGAGGCCCCACAGTGGCACCCTGGCAGGGGGCTCTGGGTGGCTGGCTTGTCCATTCTGAGTCACCACCGGGACGTGTAAGCAGAGTGTAGAGGTACAGTCGGAGTTTCCACCCATGAGCACAGAGACATGCAGGACAGAAGACAGAAGCGAGGCCGGAGAGGAGGAGGAGGGGATGTGTCTGAGGATTCGGTCCAAAATGAAAGAGATCTGAGAGTTGTGGTGCCTCTGGGGCTCTAACTGCAAGATCACACCCCCTCTGACCTGTCTCCTTCCCCGGTTCCCGCAAGCACCCAGGGAACCCACGTGGCTGGGAGCCAGCACCCCAAGGCCAGCCAAGGAGAAGCACTCTGGCCCGTTGCTGGGCTGGTGCCGGCTGTAGCAGGGAGGATGGGACTCTGGTGACAGGGCCAGGTTGCAGATCCCTGGCCGGGGGCTGGGAACAGGGCAGCCACTGCAGGTTCCTGAGCAAGGAGGGGACAAGTTTGTGTTTCTGTAAGAGCATTCTCTGGGCCAGATGGAGGGAAGGGAGCAGACTGACCATGAGAACCTGCTGTGACAGCCGGTCCCCTGTGGGCCAGCTTCCTTCCCCTCCAGCATTCAAGGTCCTCCAAGATCTGGCATGTGGCAGCCACTTCGATCCTCCTGTGAGCGTTCCTTCTGTCCATGTCCCACCCAGAATCTGTCCTGCTCTTTGTCCAGCCCCGGCCTTTGCTTGCACTTGCCCCTCCTGGCTGTGCCATGCCTCAGTCTCCCAGTTTATGTGCACACCACTCTGCCTTCCGAAGTCATAGCAGCCAAGAGCCTGGCCTCCCCAAGTCTCAGACCTGTCCTGAAAACCTGCTTCACCACCAACTGCTATGTGATCTTGAGTGAGCCGCTCACTTCTCTGGGACGTTGTGGACCCGCCACAAAATGGGGATGGTGGCTCTGACGCTGAAGGGAAGTGACAGATGCCACATGCTTGGCGCAGTGCCTGGCCTGATCTTTATGAAGGACCAGCTCATGACCACCTCCTCCCAAGAGACCCCATCTCTCAGCCCTGGCCCCATCTGACACACCGCACACTTGGCCTGTCCACCTTTCTGGTGGGGGCCTCCCACTGGAAGCTGCTGCTTCCCTCCTGCTCTTCTCCTCCTGGCGGCCTGGGAGTGCCTGGGCATCCGATCCTGCCCTGTGCTGGGGGCTCGCTCCAGACTCCGCCAGCCCCGCCGAGGCCTGCCCCAGATGGTTGCACCATCCAGGGCCAGGGTACAAATGAAGGCATCTTGTGTATCTAAATATTGAAAAAATTACATTGTTGGGTTAGCCCACTTAAAATGTGCTCTCTGCTCCTCAACTGACAGGTATCCTTCACAAGGACTGGGAAGGCCAGGTTGACTCCGGAATTCTGACCTCTCCGGGCTCTGCTCTAGAATGGGACAGCCCCTGGTGTTCAGAAGCCCAACCTCCCTGCTTGCTGCTGTCTTGCACCCAGAGGCCTTGGACGCAGGTGCGGACACCCACCCTGTGGGCCTGGGCTCAGTCCACACCCTCCAAAAGCGACAGCCCCCTGATCTAAGAGTGCAGGTGTGGCGGGAAGCGGTCCACCCTTGAGATGTGTAGGGGGAGAGGCCCACACGGAGCCTGAGCTGAGGGCTATGGGGCAGCACATTTTGGTGTTCCAGGCAAAGCAGACAGCCTCATGCGGCTGAAGAAGGGGAGGCCTTCCGACTGGCCTCTCTGACCAGTGGATGGCTCAGCATCTCAGAGGTCATTCGGCCCCGTGGGGGCCTCAGGGACTGCCCTGTTCCCTGGCTGAGGCTTCACCCAACACGGGGTTGCTCGGGGCGACGGTGGGGGGGGGGTGCCCAGTGAGCTCAGAGGGTGGCCTATAGAAAGAAAAAAGGGCTCAGCCCTCCAGGGAGGCGCTTACGGCCCTGCCTGGCCCGGCCTCTTGCACTTGTGTGTACACTCTGTGCACAGCGGGGCCTTGTACAAGGAGTCCCCAATGACCCGCTGCCCTCCACCCCTCCAAGCCTTTGCTGTGGCTGTTGCTCCTGCCTCCAGTGCCCTTTCCTGTTTAGCCGACTCCCACTGACCCCTAAAGACCCTTTTCTCCTCCATGGCCCCTGCCCGGGCCCCCAGCAGATTAGCTGTCCCCTCTGCTGTGTTGCTGTGGCCTGCGGCCATGTCCTGTACTGTGTGTGTGTGGCACTGTCCACATCCGGCCAACCCGTCCCTAGACGCGACTCTTCCGGGGCTGGCCTCACTCCGCGCCTGCATCTTCGTGGCCAGGCCTCCCCGCCAGCTGCCGTCACAGGACACCATAGCCCCAGTGGGGAGAGCACCTTTATTATCTGAGCAGTCCGGGTTTCCCACCGGCCTCTGACAGCCGCACCTTGGCCCCCAGCTGGTCCTGCCTCACGTGGGGCAGGGGGAGGTTACCGGGGTTTGGCCACAACCTCCCAAAGGGCACCAAGGACACTGGGGACAGATGGCTCCTGCCCTGAGGGGAGGCACGACCCGGGGCAGCACCAAAACCTCCGAGACTGGGTCTTGGCCCGGCAAGAGAGGAGCACCAGGGCCGGGCCAGTCACAGGAGAACCCGTGGCCCGAGAGGCCTTGAGGGCTGTGGTCTGAGCTGCTCTGTGGTCCCCAGCCCCAGGCACCTGCTGTGGAGCTTGCCTGGGCCCTCAGCCCTGAGGGGACAATGTCTCTCCCCACAGGCCTTGGGATTCGGGCAGCTGTCCTGTCTCTAGCTGGTCAAGGGGACATGGAACCTGCTGTGTGATATAGAAATGGCAGCCCTGGAGAGTCAAGAGAGGGCAGAGCTGCCAGCGATGGCCTCCCCAGGGCACACCATAAACACTCCCTCCTCTAGGCTCATGGGGAGGAGGGCCCTGCTGGGTGGCTGGTTTCAGAGGCCAGGAGGCAGCGGTGGGTGATGCCGGTTTGGTTGGAAGGCCCCTGTACCCCAGTGCTCCTCTCTCACTATCCCCAAGTCCGTGGGACTGTCCCAGGTTTATTCAGGGTCTCCCTGGCACCTCCAGACCCTAGAGCAGACCCCAAGCCCAGGGACGGGGATTGAGGAAGAAGGCGCAGAACCCTGCCTTCCCTCCATGCTGGCCGGTGCAGCCTCCCCCACAGCCCTGAGCCCACCCTGAGTTTCTCTCTGAAGACAGGAAACTGGCAGGGTTAAGGAACTGGGAGTCCTAGGTTCAAATCCTGCCCCTGCTGTCCCTGGTCCCGTGGCCTCACTGGGTTATATACTGTCTGGGCCTCCGTCCTCCCATGGAAAGTGGGGATATCAAGCCTACCTCCTAAGGGTTAAATGAGACGGTGCAGGGAAAGCTTCTTGGATAGGCCAGACTTGGTAAATGAGGAGTATTAGGGTTATTCTCATGCCCTGCCCAGGCCCCCACCCCAGATCCCATCTCCTGTAGAAAGTGAGGGTCGGGAGGGCAGGGACCAGGAAAGGGCCCTGCCAAGAGTGCTGGGGCCCTCTGGACCCTGCCTCTGAAGCTGCCATCTGTCCCCAAGTCCCCCTAGGCCTTGGGAGCCAGTGTCTCTCACGATCGTCAGTGCCCGGAGCCCAGGTCCACTTGGGGGTTCTTCAGGAGCCAGTGGGGCCACACGGGCCCCAGGGCCAGGGCTTGTCCTGGAGAGCTAGCCTTTTACTTGCCGCTGGCACTCCTCTGCCCTGGGTCAGGGCCAAGCAGAGCAGCGAGGGTGCCGTCAGGCAGGGAGCCACCACGCTTCATCTTCAGGCTGGCCCTCAGGGCAGCGTCTTGGCCAGAGCCCCCCTCGGGGGAAGCCAGGGGATCTGGAAGGACAGCAGGTGGGCAGGCTCACACAGAGCCTCAGGAGCCCTCAAAGGCCCCTTTTGCTTCGGGTGCCCCCCCAGCGAGGGAAGCCAGGTGCCCAGCGAGGACAGAGCAAGGCCACAAAAGGCTCCCTGGTCACATGGGCACCCATCACTCATGCATTTGCCCACTCACCCAGCAACCAGTGCTGACCCCGCCTGAGTTCCCCAACCTGCCGCGAGGGCCTCCCGCCGTGCCAGGGAGTGACGTGGAAAGCCCACCCCCATCAGGGAGCTCAAGGCTCTGCAGAGCACCATGGGGCGAGACAAGGGTGCCCTCCCAGAGGAAGAGGCCCTAGAGTTGGTCCTAAAGTGGGAGCTGGTGGTCAGCTGGCAGAGGGACTGGCCTGAGCAAAGACATGGAGGTGGGAGCCAGGAGGGAGGTCCTGGGAGGACTAGGTGGTGGCTCCAAGTAACTGGGTACCAGGCCATGCTGGGCAGGGGCTTGGGACTTGATGTACCTGGACATGGGTCCTGGGCAGTAAGGAGCCACGGAGGGTTCTTGAGCAGGGGAGGCAGAGGGTAGGGTTTGCCTGGGGTTTGGGAAAAACCATCTGGCAGCCAAGTGGAGGTGTCATTGAGGCAGGCAGACCAGAGGCAGTGGAAGTTCCCCGGAGGGCAGCGGGGGTTGGGGAGGCCAGAGCACAGGGGATTCCCAACTCCACGGCCAGCTGCAGGTCTGGTTGACTCCAGGCCCTGCTCACAACTCACCATGGATCCCAATCATATGCTCTAGGATGAGGACTCTCTCTGCCAGGATCTTCAGGGCCTCCCGCAGCTGCTGCACCCCCTCACCCTGTGGCCAGTGGGCAGGAAGAAGCCAGGGTCAGGGGCAGCCACAGAGATGGGCCACATTGTCCCAGCCCTCCCTGGTCCTGGCTTGTCTCCTTTGTCCCTATCCCAGTACAACAGCCATCCCAGGTTAGATACCCATGTGCTAGGCCGGGGTTTAAAGTCTTGTTTGTGGACAAGAAAGCTACAGGACAGAGAGGGTAACCACGGTCCTGTGGCCACACAGCCTGGCTTCACACCCAGACCTGTCCCCCTGATGCCTCAGTTTCTCCTGCTGCCATGGTTTCTCCTGGCTGATTCCCCTGGGCGCCCTGCTTTCTAGAAAATACCCTGCCAAGGGCAGAGCCCCTAGCACAGGTGGGGGCATTTCACTGGTCTCCTGAGAGCTCTCCAGCTGTGGCCACGCCCCCAAGAGAAGGGAGAGCCCCTGTCCCTAGAGCGTAGACACGAGTGCACAGTGGTGAGGGGCCAACATTTCTGGGGACCCGGCCTACCCACGGGCAGAGGACCTTGTGCGCCAAGGCCCATCAAGGAGCTGGTTTATTGAGAAGACAGGTGTCAAGGCCACTGGAAAAGGAAAGTGATAATGAGGGACTTAGGCCCTGCCCTGAAGACAGTCCCAGAACACACCTCTTGCTGGCGTCATAGGACAGCTCTGTCCTGACAGATCAATCTAGTTTAAAACAACACAAAAGGATGGGGCGCCTGGGTGGCTCTGACAGTGAAGCATCCAGCTCTCAATCTCAGGGTCATAAGTTCAAGCCCTGGAGCTGGGCTCCATGCTAGGCAAGGAGCCCACTTTAAAAAAAAAAAAAAAAAAGCAAATAGGGCGCCTGGGTGGCTCAGTGGGTTAAAGCCTCTGCCTTCGGCTCAGGTCATGATCTCGGGGTCCTGGGATCAAGGCCTGCATCAGGCTTTCTGCCCAGTAGGGAGCCTACTTCCTCCTCACTCTCTGCCTACTGTGATCTCTCTGTCAAATAACTAAAAAAACAAAAGGAGAGCAAAGTGTCTTACAGGTTAAGAAGAGAGGTCTTCCCCCCAGGGAAGCAAAGGCCAGGAGAAGCCACACTAGGGATAGCATCTAGGATGGGGGTCCAGGGCCCCAGCTAAGCCCCATGCCCCTGAGCCCCAGGATGCACGCTTACAGAAGGCAAAGGGTAAAGTCCTAAGTACCATTTCCATCTCCCTTTGGAAGTCTGCGAATCTCCTTGCAAATCTATGACCATGCATTGTACTCACATCTTCCTCCCACTGCCTCCTGTGCCCATCACAGCTGCTCTGGCTTCAGCTCCCCACTTCATCCCAGCCCACCTCCCCAGTCACCCCCAGGCTGGCTCATTAGATGCCCACTGTGAAGGCCAGGGGATTCTTGCTCTCAGCCTGCGAAGTCTCTCCTGCCAGCCCCACTGCCTTCACCCCTTTATCCATCATCTTGGCCTCCGGTCCCCATGGCCATACCCATACTCCATCTGTGTCCCCTCCCCGCTCCATCATGTCCTCCCATCTCACTTCCCACTCTCCTATCCCCTCCCACATCCACCCTCTGTCCATGTGCCCATGTATCCTTCAATCCACCAGCACTGTGACCCTGGGGGCACCACCACGCATGAGGTGCCGCACACGGGGAATTCCTTTCCCTGGAGAGGGACTCGGCAGCCCACAACCTCCTTAAATAAGGGGTTCTCCCCGGCACGGTCCCCCCAGTCCATCCCCAGGCCAGTTCCCTATCTGCACACTAAGCTGTAATCATTATGTCACTCTCCTGCCTCCCCCGCTGGACAGGGACCCCCTTCACCCCGTGGCCCAGCACCCTATGCAGGGCTGAGGGGTGTCAGGGCAGACCTGCCAGGCACCTGGGACACAGCCAAGGGGGCAGGAGGGGAGCTCAGCCCCCAGAGCCAGTTACCTCTGTAGCAGCTTTGTCCTCCTCTTGCCCCTTCCCACCAGGCTCGCCCTAGGGAGAAAACCATAATCAACAACCTGTGGAGGGGAGTGGGGCACCTCTCTGCCTACCCCTGCTTCTCATGCAGACCATGGGGCAGGCTGGGCAGGCAGAGCCTGGGGACGGGTGCTGGGGCCTGGAGCTGACCGCTGCCTTCATGGGTACTCCTGCCCCTGGGTGAGCAGAGCAGGGGACCTCCCCCGGCCTGGCGTGGGTTGCCTTGGGGGCTTCACTGTGCTTCAGGTTTGAAACCCCACAAGCTCAGGTCTCAGCTTGGCCAGGGATCAAGTCTCTGCTTCTCTCTCCTTCTGCCTCTAAAATGAGACCAGTAATACTGACTTCACATTAACCCCATGTAGTATGCAGTGTGACCTTGAGTAAGTTACTTGACCTCTCTGTGCCTGTGTGCTTTCAATCTCCAAAACACAGTAGTACTGCCTACCTCCTGGGAGTAGTCAGATTAAATAAATCAATACTGATAATGAGCTCTGACTGGAGCCTGGTGCCCGAAGTTCTGGGACAGGACTTACCACTGTTACCAGATGGAAGCCAGGAGGAGGCAAGGCTTTAGAGGCTAACGCTACTGGGTTTAAATCTTGGCTCCATCATTGCCTCGCTGTGCAACCTTAGGCAAGTTACTTAACCTCTCTGAGCCTTAGCTGCCAGTTCTCAAAAAAATGGGGAAAATAAAGTCCTGCCTTGCTCGGTTGCAACTAAGCTTAAACTCACTATGGATGAAGGGCATTGCACCTCCCAGCACACAGCAGGTGCTCAGCAAAGCTCCATCCCTCCTCCGGGCCCTCTGCCCCTAACTTTAGCCTTGGGTGCAGAGGAGGTGCTTGTCTCCTTGGCCTTGCAGGCAGGCGTGGAGACTAATAAATTCTTGTTTCCAAGGAGGGAAACTTGAGGCCAGCTATCTGGGCCTCTACTTCTGGAAGGTTTGGAGAAGGGAGGGACTCCGTAGGCCACACAGCATGTTAACTCAGGAGTCTGGGCTCCCCAGAAGAAACCGGAGGACACTCATCCAATTCCCTACTAGGAGGCTACTTTAGTCATTGCTAACTCTCAGTTAGGGGCTCCCCACTTGCATTGGGCACCCCCTTCCCAGCTTAGGCAGCTGGGATCACAGGCAGGCTGCCCCTTCTCTGGACAGGGTAGAAACAGGCCATGTTTGGGGGGGCTACAGGACTGAGCCCAGGCCAGGCCCCTCCACCCACCCAGTGCCCTGGGCCTGCATCAGAGCCCACCGCCCTGGGAACAGCATGGCAGCACAACAGCCCCCCACTTACAGCTGGTCCTGTCACGCCCCGCTCTCCAGCCAGGCCCTGCAGAAAGGCAGACAAAGCAGATGAGGTCTTGTCTGGCCCCCTAACACCTCTCCTTAGCTGCCCCACCCCAGGACAGGAGGGGAACAGCGTCTCAGCTTGGCCAGGGATCAGAGGAGATGGGAAGGCCCCTCCTGGGCCACCCTCCACTGGCTCCTCCCTGAGACTCAGCAGGGCCCTCAGTCTTCTCAGCTGAGAAATGGGCCGTTCTAGTTGTCACACAGAACCTGCACAGATGGCAAAGCCTGCAGGCCCCACACACAGAGAGGACCCCCCCCCCCCAGAGCATGAGTGACAGGGTCCCACTGGCGGCCTCCCATCCATGTTGAAATCCAGCTGGATGGCTCCCCAGAGCCCAAACCCAAGCATCCAGCGGCCCTCCCACTTCTCCACCTGCCCGCAGGGGGGCGCCCCACTCCGCCTCCCCCAAGCGGAACCCTGAGTACCCTCCAAACCTGCCACACTCTGGGGAGATGGCTCCCTGTCCTCCCAGCTGCTCCCACACATGCCTAGGAGATAACCTTCCTTTCCCTCTGTCACCAAATCTGGTTCATCCACCAGACTGGTCATATTCACTTTCTAAACGTGTCTGTTCCCTTTGCCACTTCTGGTAGCACCACCTGAATGCAAGTCACCTCTTCTCTCTCCCCTCACGCTTCCTGGGTCTCCTCCCTGGACTCCCTGCCCCACTGTTCCCCTGCCTTCCATTCCTCCACCGCAGCCATAGCCCGAGGGGCCTCTTAAAGATGTTAGTCAAATCATGGGCTCTCCCTCTGTGAGATTCAGAGTCCCCTTTCCCTGTGACAGAAACCCACACTCCACCCTTCCAGTCAGACTCTGCCCTCCCACCTCATCTCACACCTCATTCTCCTTCCCTCAGTCCATACTGGGATTTCTCCTGCCCCAGGGCCTTTGCACTCACTCTTCTGGCTGCTGAGACTGTCCTTTCTTGGCATCTTTGCACCACTGTTCCTTCTGGTTCCTTAGGTCCCAGCTGAAGTGTCACCTCTGCTCCTGTGTCACACCTTGTGCCCCTTCCCTCTCCCGCAAGGGCCCCAAAATCCTGATAAGAGAGCACCATGTTCTTGGCAGGGGTGGGAGAAAGCCTGAGAGGGGCCCCATCCATGCCATTCTCCTGCTGTGACTCTGGGCGGGTGACTGAGCCCCCTTCCCCATCACAGCTGGGATATCTCAGGAAGCCCCTGGCGCAAGCAGGTGGTGAAGGATTCTGAATTCTATCCTTCCCGACTTCCCTTGCGCCTGTGGGCTGGGGCAGCTGGAGGCATCTGGCCGCCCAGAATTCCACCCTGCCTCCTCCTACAGTTCCCAGGGCCTCCATCCCTCACCACACTCCTGTCCTGGTCTCCGTCATTCTCCCCTCTCTTGAAGGGTGCCCTGGGGTGCCTGGTCCAGGAGGGCCTGGACTCCTCGTTTCCCTGGCCTCTCATACCTGAGTCAGGAACAGATGAGGTCTGAGGGCCTCCAGACACCTTTGCAGTCCCAGGCCCTGCCCCACCAGCCGGCTCTGGAACACAGCTGCCCCTGCTGGGCCCCATGCTCCGGGCCAGAGCGTCTGGCCATTTCCAGTCACCCCACCCCACGGCCAGTGCACCCGCCTGCCCCCGCACCTGCTGCATCCTCCCAGGCGTAAAAACTCCCAGTGGGGACAATGGGAGCAGATCGTGAGTCAGGGGACACTGGCTCTGAATGAATGTAAATTCTGCACTGTGGTCCCCGGGCCTGGCTGTACCCTCCCTCTTGGGGAGGAGGCAACAGGCTGTGACCTGTATGGCCTCTCTAGTCTCAGCTCATTTCCTTGGCTTGGGCAGTGGGCAGCAAAGGACTAAAGCTGCTGCTGAGACCAGGGTCCCACTGGAGCCCAGCGGTGGAGGGGCCATCTGGCCTGCCCCTTCCTGAGCAACTCAGGCTGGAAAGAAGCCTGGCTCTCCTTTCCCGGGAAGACAAGGCCTCCCCCCTGCCAGAAATGGGGAAGCCCTTACCTGCAATCCAGGGACACCTGGGGGTCCTGGGGGACCGTGCGGTCCAGGGGGACCTGTGGGCAGAGTCAAAGATGGTCACCTGGTGCCAGCCCCTTACCTGCCCTATCTTACAACCTGCTCTTCCCTCAGAGCCTCATCCGTGGGGCGACCCTGTGCCCCCGCCCCAGCCAGTTGGTTTCCTGCCCAGCCAGTGTCTCTCAGGGCTGCCCCTCTTCCAGGCCTGGGACCCTACCCCTCCAAGGCCTGAGTTACTACAATAGCATCCTGGCCATCCACGCTCCAAGTGGCCACCAGGAACCACCTTTCAGTTGGGGCCCTCCTGGGGCTCCTGAAGTCCTCAGCCAGGCCCCCTCTACCCTCATACTCCAGCTACCCTCCTGGAAAGCTCCTTGGCTTCTGTGACTCTGCAGGGGCTGTTCTGCCTAGAGCTTCTCCATCCCCTCCACAGCCCAGCAAATTCTTTACTACTGGGCTCAGGCTGAGCATCACCTCCTCCAGGAAGCCTTCTGGCACTTACCCCTATCCCTGCTCTAGGCCAGTCCCCTCACGTCCCTGGAGCATTCACTCAAATGCCACCTTTTAAAAGAGGCCAGGTAACTAGACCCCTCCCTTATGTAGGGAGGGCTCAGTGACTATGTGAAAGGGTAAATGAATGATGGGGGGATGAGGCATCCACACACTTGGTGAGCAGGGCTGGCCCCTGCCCGCATTCCCCTTCCCTCCTCTCCACTGAGGGTCCCTGGAGGGTACGGGTCAGGCCAGGCCCAAGATCCAGACCCTTAGAACCCCAGGGCCATCCCCTGCCCCAGGGCCCCTGGTTTCTGCCAAAAGGCCCAGGGCATCCTGTCTCTCTAGGCACCTGCCCTACCAGCCCCAGGGCCAGCCCTGTGCTGAACGCCATGTGTCCCTCTGGTCCTGAGCCTCCACGTATGCAGGTACAACCCCCACTGAGGCCCACAAGGGGGCAGCCCCAAGTGGCATCTTGCAGACAGTAGGCAGAAACATCTGGAGTTCCTGTGTCCAGTCCCCCAAGGGCTTCTGCCCCCCCGAGAAGGAAGGGAACTCACCCAATCCCCAGTATCGTCCCAAGGCCATGGGCCCCCAACTGGCCCCAGGCCGAGTTCAGAGAGGGTGTCCCACATAGGCCAGGCTGTGCGGCTGCCCGCTGCACTTACCTGGAGGGCCAGGGGGGCCCCGGGGCCCCGGGACACCAGCCAGCACTGTGTCCACGGCAGCAGAGGCCAGCTGTGAGTCACCATCTGTGGGCAGAGCAGTCACCTGTGACCTGGTGGGGCAGGGCTGGGGTGCTAGACCTGAGCTCCCCAGGGCCAGGATGGGCACCCCCGACTCCACTAGGCCTCACAGCACCCCCAGCAAGCACAGGCTCTTGCTCCTGCAGGGCCCAGGTTAAAGGGCAGGGAAGGCCCAGAGGGATTAGTATAATGCACAGACTCATTCCTGAGCATTCCAGTCCCTTCAGAATCTGACCCTGCCCTACTCACCTCCCCAGTGCCCCAGGCCAGAACTCTCTGCCCCACACCCCTTCCCCAGGCTAACTCCTGTAGGGCCTCCTCCAGGAAGCCCTGCCTGCCTACCCGTTCTGAATTGCGGGGCCTTGGGCTGCCTCTACAGAGCCTATTACTCAGCCTGGGGAAGGAGTGGGTCTGTTAATGACCCAGTTCCTGTGATTTGGGTCTCTCCTAGGGCGAACCCCCTGTGACTTTGTCCTACCCCGTCCCCAGAGCCAGACCCAGAAAGGCCAGGCCCACAAAATGCCTGGGATGGTAGCAGCTCCCCCACTCTTCCACAGGCTCACAGCAGGTGGGGCCCCACTGCTGCAGCCCCACTCTTCCCCAAGGGCACACCCGACCTTCCCTTGGGGACCCCAGGGGGCTGATAAGGAGAGTCCCATCTAAGGAGGGCTCTGCACACTCCAGGTGGCAGACAGTGCCCAAGGCATCATGCCCACAAGGGCAGGCTGCAGCCCTGGAACAGCTCCTTGTGGCCCAGGCATGTGTGGATGAGCCCTGTTCTCTGAGTTTTCAGTGAGTTCCCACTTGTTCCAGAAGGCTCTGCTCTCACCTGGCTGGGCCCCTGCACCTGCTGAGAGCAGCCCAGGGCCCTCACTCTGCTCAAGAATGAGTCCCTCCCTTCCACCAGAGCAACTCCACTGGGGAGTATTAAGTGCCTCCACTCTACAGGTGGGGAAACTGAGGCTCAGGTGGGGACAGAAGTACCAGCAGGAGGGAGCTAGGGTTTCTCTGACCCAAAGAGGTCCCCGTCCCCCACAGTGCTCAGGATGTCACCCAACCCTGTCACCCTTCTTAAAACCTTCCCCCAGTTTCCTGGGGCACTTAACCAGAGGACACCCCTTTTGCATCCCCCACCCCACTCTCCGGGCCTCCCTGATCCTGCCCTCCCCACGGGCAGGCAGGCATTTCTGGGTTCAGAAACCCCAGACTGTGTCCCCCTGAGGACGGAAGTCTGTTTTGCTCACGGCTGCATCGCCAGTGACACAAACTGTGTGTATGACACATAGTAGGTGCTCAGCCAACACTTGTCCAGTGGCCTAAGGTCAGGGGATTTGTAAGGGGATGTGCTCCTGTCACCAGATGGGGAAACTGAGGCCAGCCACACAACAGAGTGACCCATGGGGGGGTCAGGACCCCAGGGGCAGGAGCTGGGCACTGAAGCAGGGACGGGCTAGGCTGGGGGGCCAGGGACCCTTCTCCCAGGCTCCCTAAGGGTTTGCTTCCCCAGGGTCCATCCCTTGGTGGGGGCACTCACCAGCCTTGTCCGTTGGCGGTTGCAGGGAGTAGAGGACGCCCTGGGGGCCGTTCGGAGGGAAGTCCAGGCTGCCTGCTGGGCCGGGGGGACCGGGGGGACCAGGGCGCCCCGTCTCTCCAGGAAGCCCACGAGGCCCTGGTGGCCCCAAAAGGCCTATGGTGGGAGAAGAGGAGCCCCATGAGGGCTAGGCCTGGTGGCTGACACCACAGATGGGAACAGGGCAGTGGTGGCTGCCTGACTGGTCTCCCTGGACGGCTGTCCTGGGATAAAGGTGAACATGGCTTTTGCTTCTGGCCAGGGGAATACTGGGGCTGCTAGGTGGGAGGTGAGGGAAGCAGGGTGGCCCCCTCCAGGGGCCTCAGCTCTGGGGTCAGGGCACCGAGAGTGGCAGGCAGCCTGGACCAGCCCTACACCTGCTGTCACAGGACCTGTACCCTCCCTGCAGGATGAGGAGGAGTTGGGGGGCTCTCTAGAGGTGTTTAAATGGCTGAGAAGGGGCCCCAGGCTCCAGCCACCCCGCTCCTATGCCTGCATCTTCCAACTCACAGAGCCTCTGTTCTTCCTGCAGCCCAGGGTCAGACCAGGCCCTAAATCTTTGGGATAGGGTGGCAGCGGGGGTGTTGGTGGGAGAAAACGAGCCCAGAACCCTCCTAGGATGGTAGTCATTGACTCCAGCAAGATCAGGGGTTACAGGATGCCTCATCTGCTCAGATAGGGAAGAAAGCCCAACCCCTTCCCCCAGTGGACAAAGTCAGATCTGGAGGGTCCTTACCAGGAGGCCCTGCTGGGCCCTTCTCTCCTGCCTGGCCCCGGTCACCTTTGGAGCCTGGGGGACCTGCAGGCCCTGGCGGTCCCGTCTGCCCCGGGGGCCCTGGGGAGAGAATGAGATGAGCCCTAGCAACTTTGGGGGCCAAGGTGCCGTGAGAGGCTCCAGGCCTGACCCCCCAGGCCATCTCCCAGGAGCAGAGACCTCATTACAGTCTACAAACCATTTTTGTACCTATTAACTCCTACAACCTCCAGAGCTACTTGTGTTCCCATTTCATAGGTGGGGAAACGGGCTCAGGAAGGTGTGGTCCCTTGCTCAAGGGTCCAGAGCCAGACTGCGGCTGAGTTAGGGCCCTCTCTCTGGAGTCCTACTGTCTTCCTGCTCAGGGTCAGGAATGGCACTTGTGGCAAAGAGCCCCCCAGTGAGGCCTCTTTGGAGACCCCAGGAAACCCTAAAGCATGCAGGTGCCCAACTCACCTGCTCTGAGATTCCAGGGCGCACCCCAGGGTCACCATTTGTAGGGTTTGTGCCCCACCTGGTGGCCATTTCTTAGAACTGCACTTTGCCTGGCGAGGAGAAAGTGGCCCAGGAGACCCAGCGTCCCTCCCTGACCCTCCGCCCAGAGGTTTGGGTCCTGGGTCTTCCAAGGGCTAGTAAGTCCTTCTCCTCCCCAGTTCCAGAAGAATTATTTGTAAGAAGGCGGGCTGAGGCAGCTGCCTGGGTATGAAACCTTGGGAGGGCGGGCCAGGGACCCAGAATGAGATGTTCCCCCCACCCCTGAGCTCACTCCTCCTCCCATAGCCTCCAGCTTCCCCAGAAGATCAGAGTGATCCCCCCAGGAGTGGCCACCAGGTGCTCCCACTGCTGGGGACTGTGAAGAGGTGAGAAGGGACTAGGGTGTGAGCTCAGAACAGAGTCTGGGCAGGCGTGCTAAGAAGCTGGGAGCTCAACTGCGACAGAGGTGAGGGAAGGAGAGTGTCCCCTGCACAGGGCTCTAGCGAGGCCAAGAATCATCAAGACAATATGCCCCTGGATCACGGGCTGACCCCAGGAGTCATTTCTCTGATCCTTGCTGGAACCCCAAGCATCACAAACTTACTGGAATGATTAAAGATGATATACCAGGGCAGCCAAGGGTGATATAAAAATATTTATTAATATTAATATTATTAACTAGCACAGCAGTTAGCCTATAGCCAGAGAGTTCAGCAAGAAGCTCCCAGAAGGTGGTGGGAAGCAGAAAGCTCCCAGTAAAATTGAGCCAGAAGGCTGGGGCTGGGGGCCTGAGCACAGATGCTAAGAGGCAGTGGGGCAGGGAATGAGGACGCACACCCAACTGAGGGATTATGCGGAAGAGTGAGGCCCTGTAACAGTCTGGATGGGGTCAGCGGGGGCAGGGCTGCAGTAACACTTTCCACGAGGGGTGGAAGCCCCAGCGGCCAGAGCTTCTATATTTCTGAGAAGTTTCTAGAATTCCCATCTTTCTCGTGAAAGCCCACAGTTTTGAAATGTTAGCTCCATTTTTCAAAATACCATGTGGGGGCTCTCGACCCAAGGGCCTATGGGGCAGCATCACTCACCAGCTGGGCCCGTGGGCCTTCTCCTTCGGGGCCCTGGGTGGGCGAGGGGGATGGCATCTGGGAGGAAGTCCTCGTTCCAGGGCAGGAGAGTGCTCTGGGGGGCTGGCAGGTCATTGCCCGGGCCTGCGGGCTGCTCTGCGGCTTCCAGCAGGAGAACCTGGGCCAGAGAAGGGCAGAGGGTCAGGACCCCAGGCAGGCCAGAGACCCTTGTGCACTGGGATGTGTGGCCCATTAGACCTGTAGCTTCCCAAAGCCAGGTGTGGGAGGTCACGGCTCCCCTTGCTGGAATGTTCCTCCTGTACCTCTGCTCTCCTCTCATTCTCATGTCAGGAGAGCCCTCCTGGAGCTGAGGGGACACCTTCAGACTCCCTGTTCTCTTCTGGAGCGGCCATCACCATGAGGAGAGCCCTGTGGTCACCCACCACCACCCTGCCCTTGCTTTTCCCAAATAGGGACTGAAAAGATATCAATGGGCCTGGCTTGGGGCATGGTTTTTAGTAGGAGCTCTAGGAAAACAAAAGGTGGTCACGTGGGGCCAGCATGGAAAGCTGCCCTGTCCTCTCCCCTTGAGAGAGATGAGGTGTCAAAGCCTGGGAAGACCCAGGGCCTGGGCGGGGACACTGTCTCCCTAATGCAGGTGAGCTGGAAGTCAGGCCTGAGGCCCCGCTGTTCCCCAAAAGGTCAGCAGGGGCCACTGTGCACCAGGGATCTGAGCAAGGCGGTTGGTCCCTTGCTCCCTTGGTCCCTAGGTGCACCCAGGTGGAGAGGGGTCCCTGGGCCAGGTGGACAGGACCTGGTTTCATGCTCTGTGAACCACAAGCCCCTAGTCTTTGCTCCCTGATCTGCCCAAAGGGAAGGAAGGCTGGTGTCTTGGGTTCCCCTCCAGCTCTTGGGAGCCAGAGCCATAATGGGCTAGAGTCCCCAACTCCCCCAGCCCACCTCCAGGAGGGCCAGGCCTTGCATTTGGCCTCTCCCAGGCCCCTTGGTCTGCCAAGGCCTCTCGCAGGCCCCAGCTGCCTCCCCGAATCTGCCTGCCTGTCCCCTTCCCCAGAGCAGGGGGTGAGGACTCCATGCAACGTGAACCCTGCGGAGCTCCCCAAACCACCAGTGTCCCCACACTTCAACACACCCTTCTGGACTTGCCTAGCTCCTCCTGGGCATCAGCGTCTTTGCTTCAGCTGCCCTGAACTTCTCCCCTCCAAGTCCCTCCCTTTACTCCAAACCCCAGAGGATCCAGTGACCCTCCTCCCACCCCCAGCAGTCTGACCCTGCGGAGTGAGGATGTCCCCTCCCACGTATGCCCTCAGCCCCTGCACCATTGCCCGTGTGCCTACTCTCAGGGTCTCCATCTGCAGTGGGCAGGTGAGTTCCTGCTCCCCCCCCCCTGTGAGGCTCCAGCAATCCCCCAGGGTCCCTCTGAACCCCTCTCCCTTCTGGTCCTTACAAGCCCCCCCGCTCCCAGGCAGGAAGTGTCACCACAGCCACATCCCCGGCAGAGGTGGAAATAGAGGCCCAGAGCCTACAAGTGACTTGTCCAAGCACACAGCAAGTAGGCTCTGGGACCAGGGTGAACTGCCTTGTCCACCTCCCCACAGCTGGGCCACAGCCTTGGTCTTGGTGGAGCCTCACGGAGGCACAGAGAAGGGGAGCAGCTGGCTGCCATCACACAGCAGCTGGGGTGCGGGGGGCAGTCTATCTCCTGACCCTGGAACTCTCCCCAGAAGGGGAGGGTGATGATTCCTGCCCCAGTGATAGCGGCAGTGTCCACGGGGAAGGTGACCAACCGCGTCTGAGGTTAGGGGCTCTGGGGCAGTGGAGGAGTTGGTGGCAGGGAGACAAGGAGATCTGACTGTCGGTGACACGGAAGCAGGGGCCCAAGGCAGTGGGTGTGAGGATGAGGGTAAGGACAACTGCTGGAGCCTGGTGCCCCAGGCTTGAGGATGGGTGAAGGCACGAGGGGGTCCCCTGGTTCTGATCTGGCTCCCAGAGCGGTAGGATTGCCATCTGTCAGATAGGCACATGGGAGAGGGCAAGTTTGGGGGTGAAGGTGGTCCATATGGGGTGCTGGGTTGAACTGCAGGGTCTCGGGGGGCCTCCAGAAGGACAGGAGTCATGAGGAGCAGTAGAGGGGCAGGAGCAGCTTTGAGGGCTCAGGAGAGGGGTGCCCGCCCTGGGCTCCTGGGATTAGGCCCAGGGGCTCCCCTTTCCTGGCAGGGGCTCCAGACCTACCCCTGGGGGACCTACACCTGCAGCCTCACCCCCTCACAAAAGGCCTTGGCCCACTTCTCTATGGGGCACCTCCCACGCAGACTCCAAGGCCCACGGAGCCGATGGACCCAGGCAGAGAGGCCCAGCCACAGCCAAGTTAGCATCAGTCCAGGCCAGGGTCCAAGCCCACCTGGCCTAGCCACAGCTAAGTTCGGGAGAAACTGATCCCACCTCTGCCGGTGTGACCTCACCAGGGCGGGCAGCCGTGGGCATGGGAGCTCAATACAAGAAAACCAGACTGTAGCCAGCCTTGGAGGCCAGTGGTGCCCTGATGACATCACTGTGCCTGGCTCACGGGCGGGGAGGCCACTGTCCTGCCCCAGAGACCAGCTAACTCAAGGTTTCTGTGACCCTCACACAGGGAAACCCCCTTGGGCTCCCTCCCACGCCATGCGGCCATGAGGTCCAAGGCCCGTAAAGTCAGATTGTAAACTGAGGGGGAGGGGAGAGAGGAAGTCAGGAAACTCTTCCCTGCTGGCCTTCCACCTCACATTCCCCTACTGCCATTCTACCCTGTCCCAGGAAAAGAGGGTGCCAGGAGTCCCAGATCAATTAGGGTCGGGTCCTTTGGGAACTCAGGCACCCACAGAGAGTGAAGACGGAACAGACCCTGATGGCTGCCTGGCTCAAGAACCCCCAGTTGTGTACCTGCGGGCATGCCCCAGAGGACGAATCATGACTGGCCAGGTACTTATTTTCCCAGCTCCCTTGCAGCTAGGAGGTAGGCATATAGCCCGGTGCCAGCCAATGAGACAAAATGTGAGCTTCAGGGTGCTTTGCCATAACCTCTACTTCCTGCCTTTGAACAGGTGTAAGGATGTGATGCCTTGATCTGCAGCAGCCACTCTAACCATGAGGCAGTAACCAGGAGGGCAAAAGCCAACTCACTAAGGAGGTGGAGGGGAAGGCTCTGAAGAGCCTGAGTTCTTAAGCCACCAAACCAAACCCCAGACCACCTACTGAGGGAATTCTTGTCAAACAATAAATGCCCTTAAAGAATAAGCTGCCATTGGCTGGGTGTCTGTTACTTATAGCTGAACACGTCCCTCCCGACACAGCAAGCAGGCTTCTGGTCTCAGAGGGCAGAAGCCACAGTTTTTAGGCCTCTGGGTCGTTGCTCTCTTAGGCCAGCCCTCTGGTTTCGGATGCCCCATCTGGGGTGCCCGCCTGGCTCTCCCTGGACTGACCACAGCCACTAAGCCTGCTCCATGTTCTCTCTGACCCTGGCAAGTGGGCGCTGTCTGGGCCAGTGGGCCAGCTTCCATTCCTCTCCCTCTCCAGGCCGCTGCCTCCCAGAGCCCCGTGAGCTGGGCTGGTGAAGGTACAGCAGCCTCAGCCCCCCGGCCCATCCTCTACCCAGCAGACATGTGAAGCAAGGGACATGAGGGGACAAGGGACACAGCCCCAGAGAAGTGAGAAGTGTCTCCAACCGAGGGACAGTGGAGACAGCCGGGCAGCTCTGTCCCAGGCCTGCTCTCACTATCCCCCAGAGGGGACAGAGCCCCCAGCATCCACGAGGGTGACCTGCCCATCACCACACCTGCCCTCACACAGCCTTCCTTTCTCTGACCTACTCCCTCTCTTCTCGCCCCATGCTATCTGGGGCTACCCCCCATAAATGGCTTGTGCTTCCTTTAGTCCTCCAGCCTCTGGGGTGCCCCACTGCGCCCCCTGATGTAGATGGAGCCAAAGATGACAGGAGCCAGGCAGCTCCTCCTCCATTGTCTGGGCCCTGCCATGTGCCAGACAGGGAGGGACAGGAGGAGACAGACTTGGGGGCCGTGGCCCCAGGAGTCAGGGCCTCCCTCCTCTTTCCACCAAGGGGTTACCTTCTAGGCATTTAGCCCCCTGGTCACTGAGACTCACATCCAGACCAGCCAGCTGTCTAAGACCTCCAGATTTCTTGCTTCCCCACCCCAGGAGGCTGGCCCAGCCCAGAAAAGACCACCCAGAGCCACGGGGGCCCCAGCAGCACTCAAACCCTGGGACCAGGCTGCTCAGGCCTGGCCTGAACTGGTTCCTGATGCACAGCCCTCACACACACCCTCCAGCTCCCTGGGCTGGGCCCCTCCAGGCCATCTGACCTTGGCCTCCAGCGTGGTTAGCCGCTCACTCATGTCGCTGAGTCGGGTACAGTTCATGCACTCTGAAAGAGAAGGGTGAGAATGGAGTGTAGATCCTGGGGGTGAGAGCAGCCAGCTGCCAGGACAGCTTGGTAAAACTCTTATCCAGCCTTCAGGGCCTTATCCTCGGTGCCCCCTCCTCCAGGCAGCCTACCTGACCTCTGAGCACCCACAGCACAGTATTTGGTGAAGTGTCCAAGCCAGCACCCCAGGTGCCTAGTCAGCCTGCAAGTGCCATGAAGGTGGGGTCTTTGTCTGTTTTATTTGCCCACAAATCTCCATGCCTGGCACAAAGTAGGGGCTGAAAAAAATCCAATAATTGATTAAATAGGTGGTAAAGGGGATGGGCTCCCTGCCTTTGAGAACATCAGTCTGGGCAGGGAAATAGGTACAGGCCAGTGCAAGGGCTACGCTAGGGCTCCAGAATAGGATGCGCAAAAGAGCAGCAGAGCAATGCCAGTTTCAGGTGGGGAAGGTGCTGGTCAGGGAAGACATCCTGGAGGCAGCGGCATCTAAGGGGAAGCCTGAGGGGTGCACAGTGATGACCTGGTGAGGAAAGAGAGCTGAGGTCTAGAGACAAGCAAGACCAGAGGAGGGTCTGGAATCAGCCTGGCTGAATCAGAGTTGACCCAGGGACCCACATACCCAGGGGCCCCTCCACATCCCGGACTGAAGCGTTGGGCTAGGGCCTAACACGGAGGGGGGGGCTGGCAGGAGGAGCTCTGGGCAGCATCTTGAGGCCACTGGGCAGCTGGAGAGGGGCTGAAAGTCAAGATCAGATTTGCATTTTGAAAAGCTCACAGGGGCAGCAGGGAGTAGGAGGGGGTGGGAGGGACCTGGGAAGCTGGCAGGCCAGTTAGGAGATTGGTAATGGTTAACCCCTCAGGCCCCATCTCCCTGGGCTAGAATTATCTATTTCTGTCTGTCTGCCCCAGGGACTGGAGCTGTTTAAAGAGGAAATAGATGGTTCAGAGCTGCTCTCAAGAGAGAGCGTTTATTGCTCCAGAATTCAAGGGATGCCTAAATCTCTCACTCGGTGCAAAATCTGACCTTCCAGGAACCTCATTCTGGGGCAAGGAGACATCCTGAGGTCCCACCTGGTGTGCTGGAGCTGACCATCGGAGGCCCCCCGGCCATGGTGAGGCCTGAAGCTCACCAGCAGTGTCCATACCTCCCCACACACACACTGGCCTCCCTTGTCCTCCCCCAACTTCATCTCAGAAAGCAAATCCCCTCCTTAATGTCCCTAAGCTACAGTGGTTATTGCTGTGAGCCACGTGGGGGACGGCCAGGGGCCTTAGGACCAGGGTTCAGGCTGTGTCCTCCCCAAGGGGGGGCAGCCTTGGGGCAAGCGGGGTGACAGGGAGCAGGCTGCTGGGCAGCCCTAGCTGGGTTTACGAGACCTGGGCTGCCTGAGGCCCCGCTCACCCTCATCTCCCTCCCCGGCTCCCCAGGGCTGGGCCCAGTCAGGGGTTTATAAGCATTTTTTAAGAACAGAACTTTTTTTCCCCCTCAATAAAGCCTTGTCTGTAACCCCAATACATAAAACAGATTAGAGACTGAGGTATAAACACTGAATCCTCCAAGCAACTAGAAGAATGTACACAGTTGCATGACTGGGAAGGGGAGGACTTCACAAAGGACTGGGGAGAGAGGGGGGCATACCCACGTGTTTCTTCCTTGCTTCACCCAGGAAAGGGTGGTGAAGAAAGAGAAGGGGATAAAACCCCACAAGCAAAGAGAAGGGCAGAGGAGAATTCTCAGCAGATGAAGCAGCCTGGCGAGGGGCCCAGTTCTACCTGGAAAGAGGACATCAGAACCTCCAGGCTCCCCTGAGGCCGGGCCAGCGCCGGGCAGGAGAGGCCAGGGGTCCTCTCTGGGGACAGGGACATGCCTGAGGGGAAAAGTCCACAGTTGCCTACACTGAGAGAAATGGCAGGGTCTCCCAAGGTCCCCAGTCAACAAGGCTGGAGGAGGACCAGCCTGGAGGACTGTGAAAAGGGACTTTTCTGCTCAAGCCCCAGGCCCCCTCCGTGTCCAGGAGGGCACCACCCCACCGTGGGGTCAGCAGCAGGAGCGGGACGCAGTAAGGATGGGGGCGCTGAGAAACCAGAGCCCAGCCTGGCCTGGTGAATATTCCTGAGGCATTTTGGGGCCCCCAAACAGAGCATTTCCAGGGTCTGAGACCACAAACAGGACTCTCTGCAGGGGGGACGTTCTGCGGAGGGAGGAGTGAGCCTCAGGTTCTCTCAGGAACCTATTTCTGGAAAGTGTGCTGGGCCTGGGCCCAGTTTGCTCTGGTACTGGGCACGCTGCTTGGCCGGAGAGGTGAGGCTTGGCTGGGGGAGGGGGGCTCCAGTCCCCCAGCCATAGAGAGGCCCCGGAGGCCCAGCCAGCGGGCAGGGGGTGAGGCCGCCAGGTGCCACCTGCCCGGGCAGGCGCTGAGACCAACCGGGTTTTACAGTTCCCCTGGCATTCTGTCATTGACAAGCAATTATATGATGTTTGTTTAAATTTTTCTAATGATTCATGGGAGCAATGGGGACAGAAAATTGGCACCGAGGGTGCTGCCTGGCACAGTGAGCGGACCAGGTCATTCCCACTGGCTCTGGGCCTCGGTTTCCCCTCGCTAAGAGGAAGATTCTCACTCCCCAAGATTCAGAGAGTTTCCACGATCCCGGGGCCCCCTTCCCTCGCACACACAGGCCACGAGCACCTGGGGCCGCAGCACGTTCCTGGTCTCTAGGATGCGGGAAAGTGTGCCTGGAACTCTTTGCCAATGTGTGTATCAAAGTGTGGACGGTCCAGGCAAATGGGCATGGCGGGAGGGCGGTGAGAGAGAACAGGACTCACAGCTTGGTGCCATTAGTAGAGAGAGAACTGTAAGACCACTAACTCACTGTAAGGCTGGAGAGGACTTTATCTGACCTCTCTGCCCCTCAGTTTTCTCAGCTGTGAAAGGGGTCTATGTTGGATCGCTCCAAGAGCCTCAGGATCATGGTCCCCGTGCCCTTGCCCTCTGGCTCTCACCACTGGGCTCTCTCTGGCCATGGCAGGATGGTACCTCTGCTAATCCTGCTGCTGTCTACCTTTGGCCATCACGGCCACTGTTGATGGCTCTGTACCCAGACTTCAGGACCCAGCCCCCAAGGGAGGCTGACTCCCCAGGCCTGGGCCCCAAGGGGAGCCTTGCCAATTGCAGAGAAATCGAGAGGCCAAATGAGACCACTCTGAGGCTGGGGCCTAAGAGCCTGAGAGGGAGAACCAGGGCACACAGGTGGTCCTGCTCCTAGACAAGCAGCACCCTCTGGGCGAGGCCTCAGAGGTGGGTCCACAAGCAGGGAGCACGTGCAGGGTGGATGTCACCAAGGAGCCAAGCTGGAAGACATCCCTAAAATCCCCGTAGAGAGCTGTGACTCCAGCCCAAACTCCTAAGCCCTGTAGGAGAGTTCCAGGGAAATCAGTAGGGTCAGATGCTGGGGGAGAGAGGCGGGGCTGGCCAGGTGTGTTCACAGGAGGCCACAGGAATCAGAAAGTCGTAAGTGGCCTCAGTTTCCCCAGTGTGATAAGGGCTGGGCTGGGCCTAGCACAGATCGGACTGGTACCTCTCTACCTTACTACACAGGGGGTCAGCCCTGCTCTACCAGAATTCAGTCCTGAGCCACACCTTCTTTTTGGTGCCTCCCTCATCCCTACTAGGGCCTTGAAGGCCATGCAGGACCTTCCTCTACTGGTGACACTTAGATCATCTCACTCTGCTGGAAACTGCTGTTGGGGGTAGGGGGACTGCTTGCCTTGAGGTAGGCCTGGGGTTTCTTTTGCCTTCTCACTCACACCACGCCCTCTGCTCAAGCCACGCCCCCTCCAGCCAGGCCACGCCCCTCTGGCTAAGTCACAGCCCCTCCAGCCAAAGAGAGAAGACCTGGATGTACAGTGAGTTTGGGACCAGAGCTAAGTCCTGCAACGAGGCCCATGAGAAGATGGGTCTGCCTGCCCATGGGGTTCAGCTCCCAGTCTCAGATATTAAATATGCATCAAGAGCCTCTAATGCAAAAGACAAGGACCAAAACAACAAACAGGAAAAAGCAAATTCAGAAAACAATGAGTGGACAGAAAAAGACTTCAGAAAACCAAAGCAAAACTCTAACATCCTTAGCATGATATGAGAAGATATGGCATCCTGAAACAGGAGATTATTTGCAAAGAACATTCAAAACACAAAAATGCATTTGTAGACATGGAAGAAAAATAGCCAATGTAAAATATTCAGGAAAAGAATTAGAAGATATGGAAATTTTCTAGGAAGTTGAAAAAAAGAGGGGTATGACTCTTGATTTTGGCTCAGGTCATGATCTCAGGGTCATGAGATAGAGCCCCGTGCTGGGCTCCATTTTGACGGTGGAGCCTGCTTAAGATTCTCTCTCTCCCTCCCTCTTCCCCTCCCTCAGCCACGCACACATGCACTCTTTCTCTAAAATAATAAATATAATTTTTAAAACCCCCCACCACACACGAAAGTCGATTTCAGTTGTACTGTAGTCCCCAATGCAAAAGGTAAAATGCAGCTTTTAAAAGAAACCAGAAGCAATGACCTTCGTGACCACATTTCAACAGGACACAAAACGCACTAACATTAAAGAAGACTGCCAAAAAGTACCACATTAAAAGTAAGACTCTATTTGCATCACAAGAGAACGAACAGGCTTACCACTGAGGGGGGTAATAAACCTCAGAACACAAATATCCAGAAAGTAAGATATCCAAATGGCCAGTAATGATACACCAAAGGGCTCAACTCATTAGCCACAGCAGAAAATGCAAATCAAACAAGAGCGTGGCACTCCCATGCACGCCCCAGAATGGCGAAAATTAAAAAGACTAATGATGAAGGGCACCTGGGTGCCTCAGTCGTTAAGCTGCCTTCAGCTCAGATCATGATCTCCAGGTTCTGGAGGCCCTGTGGATTCCCAGCTCAGCAGGGAATCTGCTTCTCCCTCTCCCTTTGCCTCTCCCCCTGCCTGTGCTCTCTTTGTCTCTGTCTCTCTCTCAAATGAATAAATAAAATCTTAAAAAAAAAAAAAAATAAGGGCGCCTGGGTGGCCCAGTGGTTAAAGCCTCTGCTTTCAGCTCAGGTCATGATCTCAGGGTCCTGGGATCGGGGCCCACGTCGGGCTCTCTTCTCAGCGGGGAGCCTGCTTCCTCCTCTCTCTCTGCCTGTCTCTCTGCCTACTTGTGATCTCTCTCTCTGTCAAATAAATAAGTAAAATCTTTAAAGAAACAAACAAACAAACAAAAACTAATAATGACAAATATTACTGAGCACGGGAACCCCTGGAATTCTCAGACAGTGTCCCTGGAGTGTCCATGACACAAGCACTTGAATAAACCACTTGACAGTTTCTTATAAGGCGAGTAGAAGCAAATCCATCCCCAGATATGTATCCAACAACATGAATATATACTTTCACCAAAAGACACGTGCGAGAATGTTCCCTGCGGTGATGCTGAGAATAACCCCCAATTATAAATAACCCAAATTCCATCAGCGGATACCTGGACCCATTGAAGAGTCCCAAAGCCGAGCACTGCGCTGGACTAAGTGAGCACACACCACAGGCGGCCGTGGGGGGTGAACCTCTCAAAGACAAGCTGGGTGGAAGATGGTGAAGCCAAAGAGCTCACAGTGCGGGATTCCGTGGACCAGAAGTTCGAACACGGGCAAACAGCGCTGCACGTGGCTGTTCAGGTCAGCAGATCCCTTGGGGAGGACAATTACGGGAAGAGGCAGCTGGAGGGCCTCCAAGATGATGAAAATGTTCTCATTCTTGATGCGGGTGCTAGGGCACGGGTGGGGTCAGTTGTGAAAAACATGTCAAGCTGTTCGGCTCATTCCAAACCACCAACTTGACTCGTCTCCCTCGGACATGCACCACCCACCTTCTCCTCGGCCTTTGCTTGTCTTGTTATCTCATCTAGAAGTGGCTCCCATCCTACCCCATTGGTCAGCTAATTCCTACTTAAGCATTGCCTCCTCCAGGAAGCCTTCCTTGACCACTCCAGGCAAACTTCAGCACCTGCCTTCCCACAAACTGCCATGAGCTCTAGGGCTGAGGGTACCATGGCATTTCCTCTCCAAAACATTAGGGACTTTGACTTCAGTGAGGAAACAGCAGGAATTAAATAAACACATTTCTTTAAGAATCAAGATCCCTCCTAAAAGTCACTTATGTCCCTTTGATATACAGGGCTGGCATATTTTCTTTCTTCTTCTCCCCCAGAGGCCCAACTAAGAAGATGCCCGAGCTGGCAGTGGTGTGGGGTGGGGGGCTGGCTCAGGGCAGCATCAGTAGCTGAGAGGGTCAGGGCACTGCCGTGGGGAGGGGGTGAGGGAAGGGCCCAGGGGGAGGCCAATGCACATGTTCCCCACCCAAATGTGGACACATAAGAACATGCATGTGAGTATGCACGTGTGTGCTCACGCATGTGTGTATACACTTAGGTGCAAGCGCAGAGGAGCCTCTAGGAGGGCAGTGTCTCTGGGCATGCACGCTTGTATGCACATGGTATGGGTCTCTGTCTGTCTGGTCCTACTTTTGACACACGAGTGGAAGCCTGGAGACATTCTCCATGCACACAGAACCCTATCTGTGGTTTGCAAAGCTCTCTGACGCCCTCAGCCTCACTTGGACCCACCATCCATGGTCCTCCCTGCCTCCCTCTCAGTCTCGCTCTTAAAACAAAACAAAAAAAACAACCAGTGTCACCAACTGGCGTCCAGGGACCCACCCACCTCCCTCAAGGCAACTCCAGGAAAAGGAACCTAAAGGAGCAACAAGAGGACCCATGTTAGCAGCCCACCAGGGGCCAGCCCCTGCTCTGTGAGCACGTGCCCCAAACGGACCAGAAGTGGGGTGGGCTCTGTGTCCTCAGGCAGGGCACAGCCCCTCTCTAGGCCGCCACGTCCTATGGGTCAGACACAAGGACTCTGAGTCAAGAACCGTCACCGGAGCCGGAAGGAGCATCAGGTGCATGTCACCTCTCCCCCTCTCTCTCCTGTGGGCGAAGGAGCCAGGCTTTGCTTCCTGCGAGCAGAAGGACCTTGTCATGGGTCATTCTCAGGCTTCTTTGGTGCAGCGTGACCCTGGGTGAAATATCCCGTGTGCTGAAGAGGCTGCCGGACCTCCAGGCGGGATTCCGGCATCCCAAATTCCAGGTGGGGAGCGGGGGGCTGGGGGAGGCCCTGTTCCATCTCGGCTCAGCTGCTCCCCATCAGGCTCCCCTCGGCCTTCCTCCACGATAAACTGAGGCAATAGTCTCTATCCAGACTGTTGTCCCTGGCCATTGGAGAGCGGTCTCCAGAGACTGAGAGGAGATGAAGCTGCCCCAAGCCCCACAGGCAGGGACAGCAACCTGATCAGGGATGCTCCAAAGCCCGGGTGCCCTTTCTTTCAATATGTCCAGCTCCCAATTGCTTTGGCCACCTTGAGAACCTCACCAGCAAAGGAGTCACATCAGTGAGAGCGCCCAAGGACGGGGCGCGGGCTCTGCTGCCTGGACCCTGGTGCCCCCAGAGGCTGCACAATCCCATCGTGGCCGCATCAACTGCCGGACAGGTTGCCCGGAGGTCGGGATATCTCACCTCTCCAGACAGGTGCACTGTAGTTTCCTTCAGACTGGGTGGCTGGAGGGAGGGAGGTCCATCTCCGGAAATCAACGTCATGGGCGTAGCAGGGCCAGAATCCTACAGGATCGGGTATTTGTGGGCCCTGGGTTGGGGATGGGGTGGGGTCCCCGAAGCTGGGGAGACTTGGATGAAGGCAGCTGTGTACAGTTTGCTCAATGGAGGGCTTCGGGTCATCTGGGAACGTCCCCGGGGACGCACAAGGGATCTCATCACAACAGAAAGAAGGGATCCTGTCTCCCTGCAGCTGGGTCTTCCCTGTGTCTGTTCATCCTTCAGGGTCAGTGACTCAGCTGCTTCTCTTGGGTGGGTTCTGAGTTCCATGTTGTTAATCCGAAGTTATTGTTTAAAGTGTCGGCCTCTTTCTTCCTCCTCCAGAAACAGATCGTAAGTATCTCCAGGGTCTCATGAGGCCTCCAGGCAGCACTGCCCGGCCTGGAAGATGACACCCAGCACAGCCGAGGGAGATGAGCGCTGTGACTGCTAAGCCACTTGGACACGTGGAGTCAGTTCTGCCACTGCCATGTGTCACGGGGGCCCTAACAGGGCTCCAAGCCCAAGGTCAAGGTAAAGGGCCATAAAGCAAAGCTGGCTGACTGAGCGGCCTCCGGACCATGGGAGGGTGTCACCTGGCTCTGCCCAGGGGCTTCTGTACCCCGGAGGGCCGTGAGGGGCACCCAGAGCCTGGAGCCAGGATGCAGCTTCCCCAACCTCATGGCTCAAGGCTCAGGATCAAACAAACAATATGTCCAAAGGACAGCAAGGGGCTGGAGTCTCTTTGGTCACTGGGGCTTTCAGAAGGAAATGACAGCAGAGTTTTAAGAACTGAAGGCAAAGTCACTGGCCTATCCCCAGGTGCTGGGACCGGACGGGACTGTGAATTGGGGAGGAACCCCCAGTCAAGAGAAAGAAGATACAGGGAGCAACACCTGAATAGATCCTTCCCCTCTCGGGGTCCCTCCTCCTCCAAAGGCAAGGTGATGGCCCAAGGTGGCTTGGCTTTCATTCAGACTCCAGCTGGGCTCCAGGAAAGGTGTTGGTGTCCTCAGGGGGCTAACTGTCTCGTCATGGCTATTTCAGGGAGCCGGGAGGGGAGCACAGGGCTCTTCCCATGGCTTCCCGAGGCCAACTCCCAGGCTGTAGGGACCACAGGCCTGACCCCATGTTGGAGGAGGGCTCTCACCAGTTTCCAAATGCTTTTTAGAAGGAAGAAGTCTTTTTCCTACACACACGATTGTTTCTGGGACCCTGACAGAGAGAGAAGAGGCTATGCCCTAAGGGGTGAGAGCAGAATCAGCCAGCTCCTGCTCCTGGGCTCAAGGCCGGCAGAGGGGGACAGCTCTTGGTGCTCCTACTCCCGGTTCTCAGATACCGAAGGGAGGCTCATGTGATGAGGCCCATCCCACATCCAGCAGGAGGATATGCCACCTGCCTCATGGGGCCGACACACTTCTGAGCCTGGCCTCCCCGCTCCCCGCCCACCCATCCCTCAGGGGCCCCCATCCACTGGCCAGGAGTAGGTCTGGTGGAGCCTCTGCCCACCCGGCCTCTGGCTGCCACATGCAGAGGAGGCCAAGAAGGCAGAGTCGGTAGGTGACAAGGCTCCCGGACCACCTGTCCCAGCGGGAGGAGGTGGCCGTGGCAACTACGGGACCGCTAGGGGAGGCCCTCCCCCTCCACAAGCCCAGACCTGGCTGAGGTTGGATCAGTTGGCTGTATTTTCCAGCCTGGAGAATCACTTGGATAGGATCTGGTTCTTTCTTAAGGACACTTTCCCTCCCCCACAATTGACCCAGTAATTTAAAACCCCTTTGAAGACTACGCAGGCATCTGTGGCCCAACAAGCTGTGTGACCTTGGGGAAGTTCCTTAACCCTCTGAACTTGAGTTACTTTTGCTCCAAAGAGAAGGAAAACCAAGGCCACCTCCTAGGGCCCTGAACTGGTTAGAGGGAATGTAGAATTAGCATTCATGTACTCCTATTAGAAAACAAATCTCCTATGCAACTGGAAAGACCAAAGGATCTTAGACCTATCTCACCCAGCTCTTTCTTTAAACAGATTAGGACAGGACGTGGGCTGGTAAGTGGCTCATGGCCACAGTCACAGATTTAAGGTGGTGGCCGCCCCAGAGCTACAACCCAGTTCTGGGTATGCACTTAAAGACTTGCCAAGGGTGGGTACATCATTCACCATCCTTAGTCATTTACACCATAGTAAGAATGAGTCCATACATTACCAGCGGAAGCACAACGGTGTACAAAGCACTCTCCCATTCCTCTTGCCAGCAGAGTCTAAGAAGAAAATAACCCTGTCCCCACAATTAAGTAAAAGGGACAAGAGACTATCCAGCCCAGAAAGGCAAAGAGTGGTCTGAGGTCCAGAAACTCCAATCCTCCTCAGTCAGCAGCTCCCCCTGGGCACGGATTGAAGGAAGGAGACCAGAAGTCTGCTCGCGCACAGAGTACAGCTACTAGATCGGGGCTCCTGTCAGCCACATTTCCCAGCCCCCAGACTCAAGTTCAGCAGCACGGGAAGCTTCTGCTCCATCAACAGGGCTGGCGTCCACCCTGGTCCTACCCAGGGCTTCTGGGAGCCCAGCTGGCCTGGCCAAGCGGTAGATGGGAGAAGGCTCAGGCCAGAAGCAAAGCCGTTGCAGGGGAGGGAGGGAGACAGCCCAAAGCTGGCCTCGGTGTCTGGTGCCTGCTCCCTGCTCGCCCCACTTCAGCCTCTCTGAGCTTCAGGGATATGGTGGTGAGGAGCTGGGGGTGCAGACTCTCTCGGGAGAGGGGTCTGTCCAAGGGCAAGAGAGCGGTGGTCTGATCCAGTTACCCCCAGCCCCCTTCTCCCTAACCTGCCCACCTCCCCGCCCCTCCCTATCCTGCAGATCAGACCCAGGCCTGGAAGGGAGGAGGGCTGACAACAGCAGATTCCGTGGAAGCACTCTTGGCAGAGCCCAAGGGCCTGGGGTCAGGGCATGGAGCCGGGTGACCAGGGCCTGGGGGAGGGCCCAAACTGCTCCCTGTCCTGGCCACAGCCAAGTCCTAAAGAATAATAAGGAGTCAGGAATGAGCTTCCCTATAGCGCGTGGGGGCATCCGGTCCTCGGCTTCCTGCAGCAGCCCTCAGCTACCCCCCACCATGCCCTGGAGCCCCCGCGGCAGCCGTCCAAGACTACAAAAGTCTGCCAATCTGGTGGGTGTGAAATGCTATCTCACTGTGGTTTAAATTTGCATTTTCCACATCGCTAATGAGGCTGAACATCTTTTCCTAGGGTTTTGAGCAAACATTTCTCCCCCAGACCCCAAAATGCCCGTTCATGTTCTGGACTCATTTTTTCCATCAGATCCTTCTGTCTTTTTCATATGGAGTCACAGGAGCCCCTCCTGCATTCCGACACTGACCCGCCATCACGGCTCACACACAGCAAAGACCTGCTCTCTGTCCCCGGCCTGCGGTTTTTTGCTTTGGTAACGATTCCTTGTTGCTGTACAGAAGCTTGCAACTCTCTGCCTTTTACTCTTTTAACTCCCACTTTTGCAGTGAAGTCTGATGACTGCCTCTGAATCCCACTCACAACTTTGAAAGGGACACTTCTGGGGACACAGGCTGGTGCAATGTTGGCTCGTGCCACCGGCAGCTGGGATCTGTGTGACCCGGAGGTCCCTTCCCTGCCTGGCTTGTCAGCCCTTTGCAGTACGAGAAGAGAGACGAGTTGTCCAACTGTATCTTTTAAGCTGTTAACGAGCTGAATTCCACCAGTCGATTTGCTAAACTCTGCTTGGGCCTTGGTCGGGAACTGTTGCTTGTTTCCCCACTGTTGAATCTGAATAGTTAATCTTTCATTCTGGAGGCTTCCACTGGGAGCTCCGACGGGGAACCTGCTTGGCAGCCACAGGAAGCAGGGTAAGTTTCAGTCCTGAGCCTGTGGGAGGCAGAGGCCCGAGACTTTGATTTCTTGGGTTATTTCTCTCCATCCGGAGTCTAGACAGACAAGCTTCCTTGCTGCCCCCCACTGCTCCCCACCCCTGGAAGCCAGGGGTGGACTCTTCCTGTCTCCTCTTTCACTAAGCCCCAGATCTGTGGGAACAGAAGGCTCCAGCCCGCCTTCCCACCCCCGTTCTGACTCCCATGTAAACCTTGGTCTCAGATTCCTGAGACCTGTGTCCCCACCCTGCCCCACCCGCCATGGGTGACCCAGGTCCAGCAGAACTGTCCACTTCCTTAGGTGACCTGAAGCTTGAGGGGGCCCCCATGCTCAGACAGGTTCCCTGGGCCGCCATGCTTGGCCCCTGCCCTGGAGGGGAGGCAGAGGGCGGGCTGGGAGCCTCACGCCCAGCTCTCTCCCTGCCAGGCAGCAGATCCTCGCACAGGGCAGGACGCAGTCCGTGCACACTGGCACCTTCACAGTGATCTAGTGTGGAGAGGTCATGTGCGCCCAGACTGTGAACAGATGCCCAGTGTGTCCCATGGTGGGCTCACACCTTTACTGAGCATGATCACACAAGGGCTCCTGATCCTTGGCCATGGCCCTTGGGCCCAGCGTTCTTTACATGCATACATATGTAAATTTATATAGACACACATATTCACAAAATATGGTGTGTGTCCCTAAGGATCTTTGCAGCTCTGATGTCCAGGCTCTGCAGGCATGAGGAGTCTGATGCTGAGATCACACACACACACACACACACACACACACACACACACACACAGTCCTCCCTAAGGAAAGCGAAACACTCACCGCTAGCCACTATTTGGAGCACTAGTTAGTAAATGACCTCACGGATGGTCATTCAACAAACACTGATGAGTATCCTGGCCAGGAAGCACTGTCCTGGGCACCCACAATGCCAGGAGGAATAGGTAGGGAGACCGTGGTACAGAGAACACCCCATAAGATGTCACACAACTAATAAGATGGCTACGACCCAAAATGAGCCTGATAAATTCAGACTCGAATCCAGACGGAGCCCACGTGGGACACGATCATCCCTAGGAAGCCAGGTCAGCAACTGGGAGTTGGCTCTGTGGGCCTCCCCCTGAGCACCCAGGAGTCCCAGCCCTGAAATGGGGTCTAATCCTACCACCCACCCGCACCCGGGACCCCTCTGTGTGGTTCACCTAAGCGAGTTTCATTTTTCACATTGAAGCCCTGGGAAGGTTTCCGGGGCCCGGAGAGGTCCCTGCCCACCTAGAGCCCCCTGTTGCCTTAGGCTCAAGACGGGCCCCTTGTGTCAAGAAGTGAGATGCTCAGTGCTTCCGAGTGGCCAGCTGAGAAGAACGCTCCTGCCCCTGCGCTGAGACAGTCCAGAAAGCCACACTGCTGCTGGGGGCTCCCAGCTCCATCCCAGTTTGGGGTCCCAGGGCACTAGGAGGAAGCCATCGCCCCTTGATGCTCTGCCCATATTTAACACCACTCACGTGCAGGGAGGCTGTACCCCTCAGTCCGGGACAAGATACGGGAGCCATGGGCTTGAGGGAAGGCAGAATCCAGGCAGGGTGCAAACTCAGGGAGGGGCCAAAGCATCTTCGCTTTCTATGTGAGCAGGGAGCGGGAGCTGTTGACCTCAACTGAAGATAAAGAAATAGACTCGGAGAGATGGGAGTTAGCCAGGATCACCCAGGAGAAGCCAGACCTTGAACCTGCTCTGCCTGATCCCAGACGGGGCTCCTTCCTCCACCCACCCTGCCTCCCCAGCTGGACAGTCAGCGCCACCGCCCTGGACCCGCCCTCTCGGTGTGGGATGCAGGCCCTCAGGGGGTTGGCACCTGCTAGCATGATGACCTGAGGATGGGGAGAAGCCTCAGGAAGCATCTCCGAGGGCAAGACTTCCGTCTCCCACATCCCCCTGGGAAGGGCTGCCTCCAGGACTTTGTGGAGCTGCCTGGAGGCCCGGCTGGGCTCTGGCTACCGGGCCCCGAAGAGATGCAGATGCCCAGCGGCTGGGGTCCTTGAGGCCTATAAAGGGAGGGGGTGTCAGTCTGGCCCATCCTGGGAAGTGCATGAGGCCGGGCAACAGGCCAGCATCTCAGCCTCCATTGCCTTGAACATGGAGCATCTGAGGTTGGCCGGGAAGAGGAAAGGAGGGGAGAGCAGGGAGACTACCCCCCACAGCCCTCCCTCTGCAAGGATAAAGCAATTGGGGGCTGGCAGGGAGGGCGCCGGGAAGTACCACACACTGAGGCCAGGAACAGAGGAGCACTCTGGATAATACATCTCATCTCATTGGAAAGGCAGGAGAAAATTCAAAACATCGCGCCCAGCCACACAGGCCTGAGTGGGGGCGTGCAGAGCTGGGCAGCCGTGCTAAGGCCAGCAGGCAGATGGGGGCAGGACAGGAACAGAGCTCGGGATGCTTCTCCTTCTACCTTTCCACATCTACCTTTCCATCATGCATTGATTCAGAAGATGTTTACAGTGTCCTGCTGGGCGCTGGAGCAACGACACCCTCCTTGCCCCATGGAGCTTCAGGGTCCCCAGACAGCTACCGCAATGTCCCATGCGCTGCAGTAGGGGGAGTGACACGCCATTTGGGGAACAGGGAGAGGAGTTTCCAATGCAGATGTGATAAGTTGGTGGAGGCTCCCAGAGCAGGCACGAGCTGGTGAGGTGGGGGGTCAGCCTGTACATGCAAAGGCCCTGCGCGTGGAGAGAGCTCAGCATAGTCCAGGCCAGAGTAGCCAGGACATGGGCCTCTGGCTCATCATGCCAGGCCTTGCGAGCCTGCTAAGGTGCCTGGTATTTATTCTCAGAAGCTAATGAACAATTTTAAGAAGGGAATGAGAGGCCAAAGAGTCTTTGCCACAAAGCTCATGATTCTAGAACCTTCCATTACAAGGGCTCCTTTGAGGTGGTGAGAGAACCTTGGGCAAGTATTCACCTGCTCAGAGGTTTTAGAAAGGAAAAGTAATCCACGTTCTCTTTTTAATTTAAAAGCTTTTCAAGTTGGATAAGCACCAGAGTCCGTGAACCTTGATGTGCCCCTTAAGCAAGGAGGTCAGACTCAGTGGTGAGACGGGGTGTTCCCGGCATAGGATAATCGCACCCAGAGTGAACCTCGGTGTAAACCATGAGCTTGGGCTGATTGTGTGTCAGTGCAGGTTCTCTCGCGGAGTATAAGGCACTACTCCAGTGGGGATGTGGACAATGGGGAGGCTCTGCAGTGTGGGGACATGGGGGATCCGGGCACTCCTTACTTCCCAGTTTTGCTCTGAACCTAAAACCCCTCTAAAAAAATAAAGTCTTGAGGCACCTGGGTGGCTCAGTCATTAAGTGTCTGCCTTTAGCTCAGGTCATGATCCCAGAGACCTGGGATCGAGCCCCGCATCGGGCTCCCTGCTCAGCGGGGAGCCTGCTTCTCCCTCTCTCACTCCCCCTGCTTGTGTTCCCTCTCTCGCTGTGTCTCTCTCTGTCGAATCAATAAATAAAATCTTTAAATAAAAAATAAAGTCTTGAAAAACCACTGGACCTGGAAGGTGCTCGTGGGCTGAGTATAGGAGGAGGGTGGGGTCCATTTTCATAGAGAAGGACTTTGCCCATTTCTTTGCGACACATACTGGGTTCTTGGCATGCACTGGGTATCCTGACAGAGCTTGCTGAAGAAGAAAGAAGTGCCCTTTCTCTTTGGGGCAACCTTTCCCAGTCCTGCACTTACGTGGGTACCAAATGCCAAGGACATGTCCTACAGAGAAGGTTCCTACTACAGCTAATGACCATGCCGCCCCCCAAATGACCCGGCGGGACGGCACTGCCGCAGGGAGCTGGTCACAGAGCCGGGCCTGGGAAGACCAATGGCATCTAATATTTGGTCTGACATCATCTGGCTGCGGTTCCCAGAGACTAAAATTAGGCAGAGGAAATTTAAGATGTGGCTTCAGATTTCCCCAAAAACAGGGGTGAGGGCCAGAAACAGATCATAAAAGAATTTCTGTGACTCAGTCCCAGCTAGGGAAAACAGACAGGAGCTCCACGGATGGGAACAAGCAGAGAAATCTTTTCTTCCTTCCCTGTAAAAGGGGACCCCAGTTCCCTGTGTTAGCACACTCCCAATGGGGGAGGGGGAGGGGGAGGGGGAGGGGAGGGTCCCAGGTTAGCTTCATTTCACTGACGACCAGAGAGATGCCAGGCCTCGTCCAAGGTCAGCGGGGGTCTGGCTGGGCTCCACTTGGAGCCCATCTTCTCAGCACCTTGCTCTACTCTCCAACAGCATTTGGTTTCATCCCTATTTATGAGGTCTGAGGGGGTCCAAAGGGGTCTGCTGCTGTGTCTGGATTAAATGTATGTGTCCCCAAGGCCCAGCTGAGAAACCTCTGGGCCGTCTGGCAGGCAGGCAAATGCCTGAGACTTTGAAAAGCGACCCCCATCTCATGTGAAATGGGGCCCCGTGAGGTTTAGAGGGTCACTCCTCATTTTACCACCTGATCTGAAAGACTCTAGATGCAGGCTCCTTCATGAGAGCTCAGGGAGCCCCCAAAACATTCTCACAGTCTGAACCATAGAGGCGGTTATCCGCGCCTGGGCCAAGTCTCTGAAGCTTTGGCCAGTTCTCAGAGTAGGAAATGCACGATCCTCGAAATGTGAACACCACTGCCTGCTGCCAGTTCGGTCCCTCCTTTCACAGATGAGGAACTGTGGGGTGATTGGTTGGAGAAGCTGATACACTACGTTGCAACAGGTGGAAAGCAGGAGGGTGGGGAGAGGAAGAGAGCAGGGCAGAAAACGCAAGGGAAGCCAAGGGTAAGTGAAGGTAGGAAAAACAGAACTGAGCACACTGCCGCAAGCATCAACCATCAGATACAAATGGGGTTTGAGGTTTTCTAGAAGATGAAGCAAAGAGTCACATCTCTAGGATCAAAACCACCAGCTGCTGGAGAAAATTGAACTTGCAGTGTTGCAAAGATGTAAGGAGTTCCCCAACCCTTCCCAGCGGAGAGCCACATCAGCCCTTAAAGAACTTGTCCCAGGGCCTCCCCGGGGTGAGCTTGGGCAAGGCTGTGCCATTACCTGTCCTGGGGGCCCGTCTACTGCCCTCACTTGGCTATGGTAAGAATTACAGGAGCACGGCAGCATGAACCCCAGTACACCACTCCCAGCTGTACCCCACAACTCCCCGCCCAGAAGAACTGTAATCCTGGCAACACAGCAGAGACTTGAGCTCAATTTGGGGATTGCATTTCCAGCTTATTGGGCAAATTCTTTTCGAGCTGCAGAATAAATCGACCAGATGTATAGGAAGACTGTCAATACTGCCCCCTCGCCCCCACCTGAGAACTGCAGGTTGAAAATCTAGCTCTCCCTTAGAAGGGCTGTGGGGGAAATGAGCTACAGGAGGCGGTGTGGACCCTCAAGGTTTTTCATAGCTAAACCAAAGAGAAAGAGAAGGATCGCCGGAAGGGGATGATGGGGAAGAGAAAATCCCCAACTGTTAAAGTCAACTCAGAGCAGCCCCCTCATGGCAATTACAACTCAGAACTTGCAGCCGCTGAGACTCCTATGCGGTCCCACTCAGGGACTTGAGTTCATTAAAAGAGAGAGAGAGAGAGAGAGAGAGAGAGAGAGAGAGAGAGAGAGAGACAGCTGAAAACAGCCCAAGCGTCTTGGTCTGAAATGGGGCCACTTATGGTTTGATATGTAAATCCCTCAGTCCCAGGCTTCCATCCCCTTTCTTCTTCTTTAAGATTTTATGTACTTATTTGAGAGAGAAAGAGCGTGTGTTTGAGTGGGGGAGGAGCAGAGGGAGAAGTAGACTCCACACTGACCAAAGAGCTCAATGTGGGGCTCGATCTCACGAACCTGAGATCAATGACCCAAGCCGAAATCAATGTATAACTGACTGAGCCACCCAGGAGCCCCCATCTCCTTTCAAAAAAGGTAACTGTCAGCCTAACTACGGAATTCCTGCCCCCTCCCCCCAGGCACTGCTTTCTTTGGGGCTGATGGATAGCTACTCTCACCAGTCGTCTGCACTCGAGCCTGAGGCGGATGGGATATTAGCAGGATGAACCTGAAGCTCAGAGAGGTTAGTGAGGCCCCCAGGGCCACACAGCAGGCTACAGATGCTCAGGCTGGTGTGATGACCAATGCCCATTTCTTTCCTCCCTAGGTACACTGCCACAGCTCCCAGGGGAATGGCTGTGACACTAAGCCAAGCCTCAGAGGGCAAAGCCCCAAGAGCCACCCTTCCCACTGTACCTGCTTTGTGGCTCTGGGGCTTCAGGCCCTGTCCCATCCCTCAACCCCATCACATTCCCAGTCCTAGGACTTCAGGACACGAGTCAGCAGCCCTCAGACCAGCATGCTTGCCCACCTCTCCCTGCAATCAGGCCACACTGGAATCCTGGATACACCCCATAAAACGGGCCTACGGGCCATGAGCAAGTTTCTTAATACTGAGTCCTTGGTGTCCTCTTCTCTAAAATGGGAATATGAATGAAGTTGATGTTGTTATGAGGGTTTAACAGAGGAGCCCCATGAGAAGCTCACTGTAGTGGTCAGTTCATGCTAGTTCTTAGTGTTCACTTTCCCCCTTCAGCTCCTTTCGTAAAGGGCTAACCTACCAAATAAAGGACATTTCCTAAGGGATACTTAATTTATTTTACCATTTTGAACTGAGATCCATTTAATGGTTACTTGGCTTAAAATCAGTATTAATAGCAAAATGCTCAAAACAAGTCGAGGTGAATTTCAGGACAAGCTTTGGGAAGTTCAGGGGCCTAAAGATTCAGACGGAAATCCAGCCTCCTTCCTACTGGCAGGGAGCCCAGGGACATCTAAAGGACTAGGACAGCTTTTGTTAGAGCCGTGTCTGAAGGTCACCCATGGGTTGCGGAGCCTGGAGATATGATGAGATGTGCACCAATCAAAGAGGCAGAACGGGGTTGGGGAGAGACATCTCTCAGCAGGAGATGCCAAAGAACAGAAGTGAGAAAGAATAATAATAAAAGAAAAACAGTAACATAGTATATCTCTGTGTTGAGCCCTTTTTAAGCCCATTACAATATTCACTCATTAAATCTGCACAACCACCCAGTGAGGGTCTTACTATTATGCCCAATTTACAGATGAGGAAACTGATTGAAGGCATCTCCCCAAGTCCACATTCTTAACCACCATGGCTCAAGCAGCTCGATATCACTGGAGGGTAAGATCTGAGTGGGGATCAGAAGACGCGGTGGAAGACCCGAGGGCTCCCAGGATTTCACATGGCACCAGATGTCTAGACTCAACCCTAGGGGGCATAGTCACTGCCCAGACATCATAGATCTGTAGGTTTATTACACCCATTTTCCAGCAGATGGCAGTCAAGAGCCTTGAGGAAGGGACACGGCTTCTGAACCTGAACAAAGACACTGGACACACTCTAGTGGGATGTCTTTGGCTTATATCCAGAAGGGTCTGAAACGGGGAAGGGAATGTTTAGTTTCCATTTTGGACGGGAAGCGGATAGGGTGGTCCAGGTGATTGGTGAGCGAGGTCTAAACTAAGAAACGGGCAGGGGCCAGAGAGGAGGGGATGGGTTCGAGGGCTGTGGAGACAGAAGTACCCATAGGACTTGGCAATCCCCAGAACTGGGAAGGCTGGGGAGAGGACAGCACCAGGGTTTCGAGGTTTCTGGCGTCAACATCTGATAGAGCACGGCCCATCACTGAGCAAGGGGTCAGTTCTAGAGGGCGGTGATGACTTGGCTGGGATTTGCAAGGGGTAAGGAAAGTGCGGGGATCTAAGAGGGACGGCCAGAGGGTGGCTGGTCATACAGGCGTGAATCTCGGCGCGTGACCCATCAATCCAGGGTGTCAGCACCCTCACTGGAAAACCTATAACGGTCTTATAATGGTCCAGGTCCTCCTGCCCACGATCCCAAGAAACCCAGCAGGGAGTGGGATCTTCTTGTGGTCTTGGAGCAAGTCAGGTGAAGCCAGGAAGCCCCTCCACCCACCATTGTGGGACCCTGAGTCACCGCCCCCTCTTGTATGAAAATGATCCTTAAATATACTCTCCACCGGGGCTACAAGAGCCTGCTAACTAATGAAAAGGAGTCCTTGGTTCTGAGAACAGAGTCCTGACACCCCAGAAACATTGCAGGAATAGAGAGAGAGAGAGAATCCCACGGCCCAGAGACAGGGGCCACAGGGCTGGCACCAAGGACCCATCTCTAGTTCCTGGCCCAGCCAAGCGGCCCACCCATGGTCTGGGGGCCCCTCCTCAGCACCCTCGGGCCAGAGCTGCTGTCCGAGGGGGCCCGAAGGGGGGTGTCTGGCCCAGGACCGGTTTGGTTTCTGCTAAGAGGCCCCCACCAACTCTTTGATTAGCAGCCAAGACATGCTTCTTTCCAAGTCAAAAATAAAATAAAATAAAGCATGTTACAAAGTGAGTCCCTCTCCTCCGGCTCATTTTAATGTGGTTTTCAGCATTGGTTTATTGCGAGCAGCCCTGCAGACAGCCAACACATGCTTGCAATATGCCTGTCACAGTCAGGATGGGACTCCGGGAGGTGACAGGGCCCGTAACCATCGAGACCCATAGGAAGGAAGTCAAAGGCAGGTCTCTGAGGATCAGGTAATCGGTGACTCTTCAAATATTTGTCTGAAAGGCTCTGAATTGGGCTATTTTGACCCTGTGTCTAGTCCCTCCAGAGAACCCAGACAGAGAGGCGTGGGAGGGGCAGGGCTGGAGAACTGGAGGAGTGTGGGAGGGGAGACGACCCTGGGTTTAGCTGCTTCTGTCCCAGGGTTTTTAGAAGTGGAACAAGGTGGGGAAGGGAGCAGGAGACAGAGGGTCTAGCCTGTGTCACCTTCAGCATGTGCTGGTTCCAGCCCTGGGCCACCGGGCCTCAGTTTCCCCCATCTACAGGAGAATAAGACACACTGCACCCCCTTCCCCAGCCCAGCTCCCTGAACAGGGGCCGCCTCGCTGCTCTCAGCCCTGATCAGTGCCCCCAATTTCGGGCTGAAGGACGAGTCCCTATTGCTGGCTTTGACATTCCCTTCTTAGGGTTCTTTGTTTCATTAGCACCTTTGCTTACTCCAAGTGGGGGAGCCCCCCAGATCCTGTTCTAGGGCCCTAGGATAGAACCCCATCACGGATGCTAGAAGGAATAATGAAAAAGGTGTATAATGGGAGGGACTGCCTGGCCTGGCCTTGTCCTCAGTTGGGCAAAGGAAGACAGTTCTGGAGGAAGCAGGTAGGCAGGGCCCTGGGGAGCCGCAGAGGCATGAGGCAGTCGACCCTGGGGGGGAGGGGGAGGCAGAGGCCTGTATGCCCATCCCTAGAAGTATCCAAGAGGAGGGTGGATAGCCACTGGGTGGGCACGCCAAGGGGAGCACTGGTCCGCCAAGAACTCATGGGCTGAGCCGCCCATCCACACTGGGCCTGAAAGGTGGCTCCCAATCAAGTCGCCCTCCCAGGCTACCGCTGCAAGGCCCCCCGCCCGTGGGTCCCTGCGGAGACTCCTGCCCAAGCCCTGTCCCCTCCCTGGCATCCTCAGCCTTCAGCTCTGAAGGAGTTTCTGAGTCAGAAGCCAGTATGGAATGCTCAATCCTCATTCTGTGCCTCAGTTTCCCCATTTGAACAAAAAGGGGGGAATGGGGCCAAATGACCCCTAAGGCTTCAGCAGGCTGTGTATATGATATTATGCCATGTGGACTTTTCTAGAGAGCTGCTTTGGACTAAACAGAATGACGGACCTAACCTAACACTGTGCACACACACCCCACACACAGGGCCTCTGTGCACACACACAGCCCATGCACACACATATGGCCCACATGTGTACTCAGAAGCCACGCACACACACCCCGGGTGCACACACAACCCACACACACACCCTATGTAGACACGCTACTCATGGACACACACAGCCCATCCTTGCTCAGGGGGTGCACACACTCACGTACACGAACACACCACCGAGAGTCTGAGCACCACTGGGACAAGTCTCTATAGCGAGCACTATGGGGATGACCCCACTGATCATCTTGGTAAAACGTGGCTCATGTGGCTGAGCTGGGGATCTGGGCCTGGGCAGACAGACAGAGTGACTAGGGTCAACAAGAGAGGCAGCTCCCACAGACAGCCTGGCTTCCATCTGGATAGACCAATGGTAGGCATCCTGGAGGAGGTGTCTGGTGAGTGGAGAAAAAGGGGTGGAAGACTCTGGCCTTGAGATGGGTTACCTCCAGGGCGAATCACCTCTGAGCTTGCGGTCCCTTCCATTGCTGGCCTACCCCACCCCTGCAGAGGCAGCGAGTCCCTCCAGACTGAGCAAGGAGGCAGGCGGAGCTGGGACAGGGCCAGGCAAGGGGATGGGTGTGGGTCTCTAGGCTGATGGCCCTGGTGGCCACCACTGGGTGGCTTAGTCGTTAAGCATCTGCCTTCGGCTCAGGTCATGATCCCCAAGTCCCAGGATCGAGCCCCACACTGGCTCCCTGCTCGGCGGGAAGCCTGTTTCTCCCTCTCTCACTCCCCCTGCTTGTGTTCCCTCTCTTGCTGTGTTTCTCTCTGTCAAAAAATGAATAAAAATCTTAAAAAAAAAAAGTAAGAATAAAAATAAAACACCTTCGAATATGAGGCCCAACTCCCACAGTCAGAAGCCGTTTCTAAGAAAGCTGGGGGTCCCACTCTGGAGGTCTGGAACTCAGGCTGCTGGACCCGTGTCTGCAGGTGGCTGGCTTATGCCAGGAATATCAAATACAACTGTGGCTCCGAGAGGGACCTAACACCCCAAACGAGCTCCCTGCACATCTATGATCATAGCGACTGCTTTCAAAAGACCCCCTTCCTCCCCAGATCAGAGGTCTCCGCATGAGGCCAGGCTCATCGGGCCTCACTATGACCTGGGGAAGATGCCACCAGCACACAAAGCCCGATTCCATGCCCACTGGCCACCTTTCATTGGGGTTCTGGGTCCTTGGTATCCAAGTTCTGGGTATGTCTGTCGGCCAGTGCATAGGGGGACCATCACTGGGCATTTTTATTCTCTCTTCCTCAAACATTCCCACTCCCACTGGAGCCATGAGATCCTCCGAGACCCAGCCTCTCTCAACTTCCGTTATCCTATCTGTAAGTGGGGAAACATTCATAATATTATATGTATTAGTACATGGTGTGGTATGTAAGTGCATATGACATACTAATATGGAATGTAATAGAATGTCACATCATGTAACATAACAAGGCCTGCTCCATGGAGTTGTTGGAAGGACTAAGAAAATCTACACAGTGTTCACGCGGGGTCCCACAGAGAGAAAATGTCCACTAACCAAGGTTATCCTTTCCCTTGTGAACCAAGGATGCTCAGCTGGGAGTTTCCAATGAAGCACCGAGCTGTCGATTATCGAAGTGGATTTAGAAACAAGCCATCGTGCAGAAAGATCAAAGCGGGGGCCCAAGGACAACTTGCCCCATCAAAGACAATAAAAGGGTCTTGAGAGCCTTTTCGAAGGTTTGTTCAAAGAGCAGGGGACATGCTGTGGGATCAGGCACCTGCCTCACCAGTCTGGAGAGCAGGCTTCAAGGGATGGCTGCGGGGTCACTTATAGAGCCTTAACGGAGTTTCCTGCCAAGACACGGTACAGGAGGCTGTGGGGTGACTCATCCTGGAAACCCAGGAGGTGGGAGGTTTGTGGGCTGGCTACTTTGGTGGTGGAACTAAGAATCGAAGGATGGGCCTGGGAGCTCTAGGAACTTTTCAGAGCAGAGGACATGTGGCGGAAGTGCCCTGGACCAGATATGGGAGGTGCCCGCAGTGAGCTGCCCGGGCCGCATTTCGGCTCCTGCCCCCACATCACAGAGGAACAGGCCTCAGCAGAAGCCAGAGGGGGCCCCCAAATTCCTGGAAGGTGAAAGAGGCAGAAGCAACTGTGGGAAGGCATGGACTGGGTCCAGTGCTGGGATGGGAGAAATGTCCCTCTAGAGAGAAGAGCAGCTCTAGGCAGGGCCATGGAGAACAGAAGCTGGGAATGTGGGTAGGAAGAGCGGCCACCCTCCTGCTCTTCCGGCTTCCCCTCCACCCCAGACCCCGTTTTCAACTTCACAGGGATGGGGGGACCGGAGTAGTGAAGGGACAGGGAAGGCGAAAATGCCTACCCCATTGGAGCAGCCAGCCAGCGGCAGACCCCGACTGGGGAAGGGGGCGGATTTCACCTTCAAACCGGTTAGGAGTTTTGGTGAGGACATGGAAGCAGACAGGTGCGCTTCATGAAAGAGACTCAGTCTGTGGCTGTGACTGACCGTCAAAGTTTCTGTTACCCACTGAGGGCCAGAAAAGTCATGGGGAGGCCCAGTTTCTGCCCAGCAGCAGGAGTAACACTCCCTGCTTGAGCATGTTTTAAGGGGAATGGAGGGGACAGTCATGTGACCACATCTGCAGGGTCCTCCTGTCACGTGATAGATCATGGCATCCGCACCAGAGGAGGGCCCGTTCATTCCCTGCTTTGAGCACCCACTCTCCAACTTCAGGCAACAGCACACCTCTAGTTCAGGGACGCGCCTTCATCCTCCTGACTCTGGGAATGGGCGGGGCCGTCCCCTTACGCAGCCCCGCCTCCTGGCTCCCCGGAGAGGCCAGGTGGGCACCTGACTCAGCTGGGCCAATCACAATCCTTCCCTGTGAGTTTTTCCTTCTCCAGCATTGGGAAGAACCCGGAGAGAGGCTCCTTGGAGAGAATGAATGGGGCACACCGCAGGGGAAGACATGAAGATGAGGGACAGAGAGATCTGGGAGGAGGGTGGAGTGGGAGGCAGAAGAACAACCTTTTTGCAGTCTGGTGGTGGGACTCTCCTGGTGTGTATTAAGCTCCTATCTTTTTTTTTTTTTTTTAAAGATTTTATTTATTTGAGAGAGAGAAACATAGCCAGAGAAGGAACACAAGCAGGGGGAGTGAGAGAGGGAGAAGCAGGCTTCCTGCCGAGTAGGGAGCCCAATGTGGGGCTTGATCGCAGGTCTCTGGGATCATGACCTGAGCTGAAGGCAGTCGCTTAACCAACTGAGCCACCCAGGCACCCCTAAGTTCCTATCTCTTATAGCTGAAGACATACAGAGAAATTCAGGAAAGCAGGGAGATGGCTCCATTTTACAAATGAGAAGGGGACGTGATCTGCCCACGTCTCACTGTTAAGAACTGTCATCATGGAGCGCCTGAGTGGCTCAGTTGGTTAAGCAACTGCTTTCGGCTCAGGTCATGATCCTGGAGACCCGGGATCGAGCCCCACATCGGGCTTCCTGCTTGGTGGGAAGTCTGCTTCTCCCTCTCTTGGTCCCTCTGCTTGTGTTACCTCTCTAGCTGTGTTTCTCTCTGTCAAATAAATAAATAAAATCTTTAAAAAAAAAAAAAAAAAAGAACTGTCATCATTCGGACTTGAACCCAGGTTGGCCTA
>PITA01004983.1:12387-56249 GCA_004023965.1 Spilogale gracilis | reverse complement strand
CCAAGTGTCAACCCTTCCTTAGTTTCTGAACCTCATCTGCAAAGCGGGATGATCATCCAGCCTTGCCTCCTCCCAGGCCAAGGGGAACACATGCAGGCATACGGGGAGGTGTGGAGCCCTCCTCCCCTCCCTGTGACTTCAGGGGCTGGATGACAGACACGTGTGCCAGCTCCAACGAAGAACAGACTTCAAGCAAAACTGACCCAGATCGATGTGTGCAACAAGCAAGCTTCCTTGAATCTGGCTGAGGTTCCCTAACAGTCTCACTGCTCAGCTCTCGGCCACACGAGACACAAGGTTGCCCTTCACCATGTCTGGTCCCGCAGTGTTCATGCCCTCACTCATTCATTCGGTCATTCATTCTCCAGGTATTTTTGGAGTAACAGGATACAGCAGAGAACACAGGAGACAAAGCCCTAGAGGGATCTACCTCCCAGCAGAGAAAAGTAATTAGCATAATAGTTAAGCTGGTTATATAGGGCAGGGGGTGCCAAGTGCCACAGGGAGAAATAAAGCAGAGGAAAAGAATAGGCAAAGTGCAGGGGCAGCCAACCAGAAAGCCCCATAGGAGAGTATCTCAGCTGAAGGAGACAGGTAGTGCAAAGGCCCTGTGGCAGAGGGAAGTGGGCTGGGGCGCAGTCAAGCCGGAGAGACAGGGGGAGGCAGGCAGTTGCCCTGTGCAGTGGCTGACCCCCAGGTAGGCAGAAGCCAAGTTGGGGAAAGGCCCACACACCTGAGAACAGATTACCATTCTGGGGGCAAGGAAGAAGTCTGGGGAGGGGTCAGGAGCCCCCAGTCTGACCCCAGCTGGTCGGTCACCATCAGTCCTCCCTGGATGGCCATAAGGACATGGAGATCACAACTATGGACACAAGGTCCCGGGTAGTCACTGGCCCTGCACACACACAGAGAGGGGCTGGGGACTCCCACCAGCAGCACCTCCCCCCGCCTCCCCACTCTCCAGCCTGGCCTTCCCAGGAAGGAGCATACCTCTGCTCCCCCAATCTGGAAAGCATTGAGGCTGAATGGCTCCATTTCAAGTACAATTATTACAAACCCTTCAGGGAATGCGAGTTCCAAAATGAAATCTCTCTGTCAAAACTTTCATTAATGCACAGTCGCTGGGCAGGGATCGGCTTGCACCGGTGTCTGAGAGCACTCCATGGAGACCAGATTCTCAGGGGTGCGGGGAGCCAGCCCAGCCCCTCAGCCTCCCTCGAGTTTGCAAACCCCAAGGACTCCATCTCCGGTCCGTGTCTCCAAAAAAAACCCCAAGTGACTCTGTCTTGTCTGCTCAGATTTCTCCAAAGCCAGTGACAAACATGGCAAGGGACACACACTACCGCATGCTGCTTTGAGAGAGTTTGCTCTGAACTCAAACAGGCATCCTGGAAAACTCAGGGAGGTACAGCACCTCATGTTGGCCACACATGCTGCAGATAAGGAAACTGGGCTTCGAAGCCCGGGATGCTGGCCCAAGGTTCGCCAAGCTCCCCACCCTGGACCTCAACTCAATCATGCCACGGCGATCCTGATGGCCCCCAGGACGGGGTGTCTCGGGAGGCACCGAGGAACCCGGCAAGAGAGGCAGCCCCGTGTTTAGTTTTCCTAGAAGGCAAATGAACACCTTAGTTTGGGGGAAATTCCTGGACCAGAAGCCCCAGGATCCCCCTCCCACCAGTCCACATGGCTCATCTGCAGGGAATGAGGGAAAACAGCAGAACAGTGATCCCCACTGTCCCTCGATCCTCTCCCGCCTCAGAAATCCTCCTTCTGACATCCCAGGGAGGTCTTTTTGAAACAAGATCTGAGCTCTGCTCACTTCTCTGTTCACTGACCTTCAATGGCTCCCCATTGCCAACAGGACCAGGTCAAGTCAGCCTGGAAGGGCAGCATCACTGTTTCCAGCCCTACGTGTCCCACCCTCAGCCAAGTGTCAGTGCTCCAGTACATGCCAACAACCACTAGCTTCTCCCTGAACTGGCTCCCGTGCCTTTGCATTTGCTGCCTCCCTTAATCTTCTAGCATTCAGCATTCAGCATTCAGCATTCAGAGGGTCTGATGATGAGATTTTAGCTACACAGCTTGGTGGCTCAGGGAATGGGTAATTAGGTTCAAGTTCCAATCCAGGCACTTAGGAGCTGAATGAGCTCAAGCAAACTCTCCAACTTCTGTCCACTTTGAGAGACGAATTTTCTCCTCTACAGAATGATCCCCATCTCTCATGATTGTTTCAGGGAGTCAGTGATGATTAAATGCTTATAAAACACTCAGCCCAGTGCCTGGTACAAGAGCTGCCCAGCACAGGTTAGCCAAAATAAGATGAATACAAAATAGGATGAACCCATGGCTCCCTGAGCCACGGGTCATGGGGCTCCAGTCACCGGGAGTGCAGACCAGGGGTGACAGCTGAGGTTGATGGGTCCTCTTCCGGGGTGGCCCCCTGATAGCCTGACATTCTCAGTGAATCATGAATGAATGCTTCTTTAAGACAACATTCACTATCTTTTTCTCAGAAGAGCCCAAAGAGCCAGAAGAGCATCAGCTCAATTCATTTCGAGAACCGAGAACCACAGCAGCTCCTTCAATCCACATTTGCCCAGAGGAAGGTCTGGAAGCAGAGGGGAAGCCTGGGCTTGAGGAGTACAGCCCCTCCCCCCACATGAGATGAGCCACAGCCAGGCCGGGCGGCACCTGACAGGCGTGGGGTCTGGCCTTCAGCAGATAGGGAAGGGGGTGCTCGGAGCTCTCTCTCTCTCGCTGTACGCGGGCCAAGTCACGTTCATGCTGTTGAAGCCAGCGTGGCTGGAGGACCCAGGGGGAGGAGGTTGGCCTGGCCCCCTGCCTCACCTTCCTTTACTTAATTCACTCACTCATTCAACAAACCTGATTGCTCTGTTCAGTGTGTCTGCATGGTCCAAACCCGGTGTGTCTTGATGTGTACTGGAAATGCAGACAAAACCCAATCCTGGCCCGCAAGGAAACCCTTCCATCCCTGACGCAGGGATAGAAATCAGGAGTTTGTGAAGAGTGTCGGAAAAGAGAATTGGGTCTTTATTTGCACCAACCTCTAACTGAAACGTAGCATTTCCTTCCATTAGGGATGCGGTCACAGCAAAAGCCACAACAAAACAGAAGCAGCCGTGCCTATATCTTGTTCCCTATGGAATTCATAGACTTCACATTACAACTGTTGCATGCTAAAAATATCACTACGGTCACCACCACTTTGGAATTCTGGGAGTCCTCAGGCCCACTGTTAGATCTCGCTATTTGTGTGTTGGCAAAGGAGACCATTCTATAAGTCATTTGTATTTTTTAAAGTTTTTTTGAGAAATATTCTGCAGTCATTTGTAATCCAGATTGATTGTTTTATGCGTGATTCTGGGAAATAAATAATAAGACATTATAAATATTATAAATAGTAAGGCATAACAAAACATTCTGAGAAGAGATGCACAGCCTTCAGCAGACAGCCACCAGGGGTCATGGCAACAAAAGTGAGGAATCACTACAACCTTCACGTGGTACAGAGACAACTCTGACCAATGAGGCAAAGCCACCACCGCAGTCCCCCCCGAGAGAGTCAGGGTGGGCTTCTCAGAGGAGGTGACTTCTGAGTTGGGTCTCTGCAGACAAGTAGAGCCTGCTGGGCAAACACAGAGGTGACTGGGTGGGAGCAGTTCAGCCCAAGTTTGGATGAAGGTGGGGAAGAGGAGAAGCCAGTTTGGTGGGGGAGGGAAGAAGTGGAGAGGGGTGGGGAAAGGAAGGGAAGGGAGACAGGCTGCTCTGGGAGCAGCCAGGGTAGGGGACAGTTTGGTCTGTCCGGGCTTCTTACTCCCTGGATGAGGGAAAGGATTCACTCCAGGCTCAGATCCTGTGCGACCCCAGCTCTGCCACTCACCCCCCAGATGCCTCTGAGCAAAGTGACCGCTCCTCCCTGGATCTTAACTTTCTCCCCCATAAAAGGGGGATGACAAGGTCTGCCTTGTTGGAGGATAAATGCCATTGTTTTCCAACACCTGGTTCCTGGTGGCTGTCAGAAAATAAAATGTCACCATCGTTATCCATGGTTTTTAAAGATTTATTTATGTATTTATGTATTTATTTATTTGAGAGAGAGAGAGCAAGAGGGGCAGAGGGAGAGAGAATCTCAAGCAGATGCCAGGCTGAGCTCGGAGCCCCATGCGGGGCTCGATCTCACGACCCTGAGATCATGACCGGAGCTGACCAAGAGTCATACGCTTAACCGACTGAGCCACCAAGGCGCCCCATCGCTATCCATATTATTTTTCCCACACTATTTTTATCTACTGGCATTTTCCTTAAGAGAAAACAAAGAAGCCTTTTCCTGAAAGATCCCGCTGTCTAGACAAAAGGAACGAACAAGAAAGATAATTTTCCACGGGAGTCCAAATCTTACCCTCTTAAATTCAACATCTGCACTGATGGGGACCGAGGGCAGGCACAGGGTCGGGGTGGGGAGGCCAAGCATCCAGTGTCTCGATCTCCAGGCAGGGACCCCACCCTTGGCGGCCCATCCAAATCCAGTGGTCTCGCATCCCGTGACACCGAAGTTCTCACACACCCTGGGGACAAGCACCTGGCTCAAAAATGCCTGCCACACATTTGCACAACCTTGGGCGGTGTGCCGGCAAATGGTTAACAACTGGCTCTGGGGGCAATCCTTCATTTGCAGTGGCGTTAGCACACTCTCTAGTCTAACTCCCCCCACTGAGGCTTACTTCATTCAAGCCACCAGTAGGACGCTGGGTGGGATGTGACACGCTAAATCGGCTCTGATGAGCGAGGAAGAGGTGGCTCTGAGGCACGGCTGACACCTTGCAGGGAAAAGCATGACCTTCCCCATTTTACGTGCAAAGACAACGAGGCTCAGGGGGCCCAGATTCAGACTCCTAGACGCTCTGATCTGTCTGCTTCACCACAAGGACTCCAGACAAGCGCATGGCCTTGAAGAGCTGGCAGGACAGATGGACAGAGACTGTGGGGGATGCAGCAGGGGGTGCTCCGCCACCCATAGCCCCTGGAAGGGGCCCGCGTCTGGGCCCGCAGGGACCTGCCTGCTGGAGGCAGCTGGGAAGCTGGGAGGAAGCTAAGCCTGCAACACCCCCCAGGGACAGATGCATTTTTCCAACAAACTAATAGCCACCCAGCAGGCGGTATTTACATTTCCCCTGCAAATGTTTTTTATTGTTTTGGTTTTCTCATTAACGACTGCCTTTCTTCTGAACCAAACAAAAGCCCATTGTCCTGGCAGTTTCAGGGGACTGGGGGGGGGGGGGCAGTGCTGGTTGTTTGTTCCACTGGGACCACTGGGGTGTCTCTAGCAAGGACAGGGCTGGAGGCCTGGGCCCCTTAGCCACTGCCCATCTGGTTTCCCTGTGACCCTGAAGGGCATTTGACCTTCCCTGGGCTGGGTAGGGTTACCTCTGAACGGGAACGGAAGTGCCCGGACCCACATTTCACAGGCATGTCCCAAGGGTCATCGGTCTCAGCCTGGCTGTGAGGCCTCAGCAGCAAGAGGGAGCTGGCAAGATGGTTTCAGGGGGCCCCTTCAGCGCCCAGTGCTGTCATTCACTCCCAGGGTGACAATGTACAGTATCTGGAACCTCTTTTCCCAGATGGGCTCTAACAGCTGAAAAGGCCCCAGACTGTGCCCTTCCTACAGCACCGCCCCCAGCCCTGGTTCCCTGAGGGGCCTGCTCTGCCCGCACCGCCCCCCCACCCCAGGCTCTCCTGTGACTTTCTCAAACACTGAATTGTTAAGCCCTCTCAGGTTCCCTTGAGGAATGACGGTAAGGCACAGGGCACCGCCAGCCCTGCTGAGGACCCCCATCTTCCATACCCCCACACGCCAGGAATGCAACATTGACTGAACAATGTCAGGGGTTAAACCAAGCTCCTCAACTCTGCAGACAGAAATTCCGTCGTCACGGGGCAGATCATCCTAACAAAAGGGGAAAAAACCACAGCTCTTGTAGCAATATAAAATGAACACGTGTCAAAGATTTTATTGAATGCATTAAATGAAGAGGGAATAAAGATGCTACAAGCAGTTCAAAGAAAACCCATGGAACCACAAGATGTAGGCAAACAAGGAATTCAGCGCTGGCTTTACAAATAAATGCAAACCGGGCTCAACCCCGGGGGGCAACAACCAACGCGCGTTCCTCTGGACTCACTCGATTAATTGACATTAATATGGAGGAGAACTGCTGGCATTATTGCTTGGGGTGAACACGTACAGAGCTGCCAGATGGCTCGGAGACAACGGAAGGTGGAAAGAACCTAGGAGGGGGAGCCTCACTGGCACACAGGAAACTTCTCTCCCCCTGCAATGTCCCTGGGATGATGGAAAAGTGCTGGGTGCGCCGATGGTGGTGACAGCCATGTGATCACAAGGAACTTAATACCGCCGTGTCGTGGACCAAAAACCGGTTAAAATGGTAAATTTTTTCTTAGGTGTGTTTTACCATAATCACACAAAAGCGGGGCGCCTGGCTCAGTCGGTTAGGTGTCTGCCTTTGGCTCAGATATTGATCCCAGGGTCCTGGGATGGAGTCCCGCATTGGGCTCCCTGCTCAGCTCGCGCTCTCTCTCTCTCTCTCTCTCTCTCTCTCTCTCTCAAATAAATAAATAAATCTTTAAGTCACACGACCTTATGTATGGGCCAGCTGCAGCCCTGTTCACCTGCTCAAAGAACAGGTGGAGGGGAGCCTCCCCAGCCCCCACTCTACCCTCAGGAACAAAATCTGTGGACTTCTCCGCAACACTTAACTGCGTTATGTCTCTCTAGAGCTCTGTGATGACTCTGAACAGAGCATGCCCGCCTCGGAGGAAGGGGATGGCCAACAAGGGGTCAGCGCTGAGTGAGGACTCGTCACCAAGCTCAGCCTTGAGTCAGTGCCTGGTGGCTCCAAAGACAATGTCCTTACCCGCGTGGCCTTGCCCTCCTCTGGGAGGTGCCTCCCTGGGGCTTCAAACCCCACCACCACCCCCGATGCCAGAGTCCGGGCTCTCTTCACACCAGGGGCTCATCTGTGGCCCAGAGTCCATGACCAGCCCCAGAGGTTCCGCCCATTTCTGTGTTTTTAAAACATCCGTGTCCCGCCTCCCAGCCCCACATCACAGGGCCCTCCGTCTCCCCCAGCACCCCTGGGCTCCTCTCCCATTCCCATCTGGAATTCCCTTAATTGGGAGCTGTTGGCCTGGGCTCCCCTCCCCACTCTGGCCCCGGGACTGGGTTTGGAGTTGCGCTGCCCGGTGCCGGTCTGATGACCAGGGGGGCAAACACAGGGCTCCGGTCTCCCTGGAGCCAAAGGCTTCAGAATTACTAGTACAGAGTCTGATTCCAACATAGCATAAATTACATCCTGGAATCCATTATGCTCTGATCTGTTGGGCAGGAGGAAACATGGTCTCTAGCAAAATAAAAGACATCCTGGAACCCATTACGGACGCTGAGAGAAGACAAAAGGAGCAAAAAAGGGCATTACGGGATCGCCGTGCCTAATAAAGGACGTGTTGGCATCTCCCTTCCACCGGGATATGGATCGACAACGGACACACCACACTGACGTCGATTCGTATGCTGATCTAAAACAGCTGTGTGGCCCCTGCAGACAGGAATTCTATAAGTGCAGTCCGGGTCCTGTTCTCCACAGCTGCGGCTGGTGGCAGGGGCAGGCGCGGGCTGCTGGGGGACCAGCGCCAGTCCCCTGCCCCCTGAAGAGCTCCGTAGGTGGGGCAGTGGTGGGGGACTCCCAGCTCAGTTGGAGCCCCAACCCCCTCCTTCCTCAAGATCTCTGTTGAGTCTGGCCTACAAATGCCAAGACCCAGCTGCATGGGGTAGGACCCAGACAGCCTCGGGCTCTACGGCGGATGTGGCACTGAGAACCTAGTTGCTTCCTCCCCGGGGCGAACAATGCCTGACCATCCCTTCCCCAGGGCTCAGCCAGGCCTGGAGGTTGATGCTGGGTCCCAGAAGCCCACAGAGTCTCAGATCCGCTGAGATCACTCGGCCCCACACCCCACCATCTGGGATGGGAGTCAGAGGCTGGGAAAGAGGATATAACCCCCCAAAGTCACACAGAGGCAGCAGCTAGGCCTGGAGCCACTTCCAAGCCTCTATCCCCTCCCTCGCGGCTCCAGAATCTCCGGGTTTGTAGCAACCTGCTCTCGGGGACGCCGAATCAGGCAGCTCTGTCCCTCCGAAGAGCCCTTCCTGAGGCCTCTTCGGGGCAAGGTCCCGTCCTGGATGCTGGGGACAAAGAAACAAAAACAGAAGACCCCCGCATCCCGGCCCAAACAGCTGTGCTTAGCCGCCATTCGGCGGATAGAACTGGGGATAGACTGTAGAGCAGGAAGTAACCACAAGAACCATGTCCTTTCTGGTCCAGCAGCTCCCAAGTGCACATCCCGGGGAGCCGTGGTGGCCCCCTGCACACAACAGCCAAGGCATGAAGGACCCTAACTCACGCCTATCACACAGCATTCCGGCCGGGCTCTGGGAGGTATGCCCGGCGGAGCATGACTGGCCTCTGAAGCCGAGCAGCCAACAGCCCGCACACGTGACCTGGAAGGGCGAGCAGGCGGCCCTGCTCCAGGGACCCACGTGGATAGACAGCTTTGCCCGTTAGCACCGAGGCACCCAGAGCTAACCTCTGGGCTACTCTCACCTCCCAGCGTGTCTCTTTTCCCTTCCACCCTGGTAGAAATACACAATATAGAGTCAGAATTTAAAATTTTGGTCTGCGCTAATTAGATGTGGCCTCTTGCATGAGTTCCTTAACCTCTCTGAGTTCCCATTTCTTCACACCCAAGCTACCTTGTAGCCTTGCTGAGAGTTGAGAAAGAATGGGAAATGTGCCTGGCACGGTGCTGGACACTTAGAAGGTGCTGAGAAAAGTACATTTTTTCCTACTCCACCTTTGGCAGGGGCAGATGTAGTCACCCAATATCCCATTTTCTTCCCTTGACCCCTTAGAGAAGACCAGTTGGCCACATGACTAGCCTGGGCCAAGAAGTCATGTGAGGTTGAGGTGGTGAAAAGTCCATGTACCACTTTCCAGTCTCCCACCCATTGCAGATGGTGTGGCTCCAAGATGGCGGCACTTCTGTCAGCTCAGAGCCCTAAGGAGCTCTATGATGCCAGACCCTCTGCTGACCCACACCAGACATGTGGCTCCAATAAGAAACTTTTGTTGGCTCAACCTCCTGAAATCTCAGAGCTCTTTGTTACCAAAGGGTAACCTGGTCCATCCTGACCATTACAACATCCTACGTCATGGGTTTATTATAGGGATGATAGGAGACTAGAAATAACTAACATAACCTGTAAACAACTAACTTTTGGTTTCATTGCTTTTCCTTCTGCCTCCTTCTCAGGATAAATTTGGCACAATTAAAGATCCTAACTTGCATGAAAAAAAACTAGCTATTTTATTCCCAAAGCCTTCCAACTAGGCCACACAAAAATATCAATAAAGAGAGAAAACACATATATTATCAATGTAACCATTATAGCTAGCGTTTCCTGAGTACATACCATGTACTTACATAAATCCTTACCTAGTCCTGATAACCCTTTGTAGAAGGCAACCTTCTTCAGCAAGGGAGAAATTGAGGCTTAAGGAGATTAGGTAGAGATCCTGGTTCTAACAAGATGGGGTATAGAAAAATCAGAAAAAAACTCTTGCTACAAACACATAGAAATGCTGGATAAAATATAATAAAAATTACTATAAATGCATAGTTGGGTTCCCAAAAAAGAAAAGAGATCCTTGTAAGAATAAAAAGGGAATTAAAATCAAGTAGCCATCGGGGCTCAGTTGGTTAAGCGACTGCCTTCGGCTCAGGTCATGATCCCAGAGACCCGGGATCGAGCCCCACATCGGGCTTCCTGTTCGGCGGGAAGCCTGCTTCTCCCTCTCTCACTCCCCCTGCTTGTGTTCCCTCTCTGGCTGTGTTTCTCTCTGTCAAATAAATAAAATCTTTAAAAAAAAAAAATCAAGTAGCCATTGTATGAGCATCCACTGTAACTGACTTGGGTTGAAGGTGAGTAATCTGGCTGCTTCCACGTGGCATCTTCACAACCAAATGTTCTCAGGGCCCACAAAATAGGGAAGGGAAGCAATCTCCATGAAAGGTTTGCTAGAAGTCTACCTGCCAGTCAGCATGGGGAAGGAATAATAAAATCACTCTCCCTTACTTGGTTTCAAAAATCAGAAAGTCTCCCCTGATACAACCAAACCTGAAATCCATCCCTTGTGTGGGTCAGGGGTCTGAATTAATCTTAGGAACCCACAAACCAAGAAATTAACATAAAAATCTACTCCTGCCCAGTGATACTTGAGAGTGTCTTGTAAAACTCGGCAGAAGAATGGTTCCACAATCCAGGCTACAAGGGACTCTCAGGAAAACAAGCTATGATGAAGATAAGGGCACCGCAAAAAATGGCAGAAGAGAGGCATCTGTGTGGCTCAGTCAGTTAGGCCTCCAACTCTGGATCTCAACAGTTTAGAATGGTTTGGAAACATGGAGAAGAGAATGAGGATACTTTCTGTCTACAAGGAGTTCCAGAGCAAAGAATAAAGAAATGGTAAAGAGGCAATATTTGAAGAGATAATGGCTTAGGGCTTTCTGGAATGGACTTAAAAATACATAGCTCTTCATATATCAATTCAAGAATTCATATGCCAATTCAAGAATTCAAGTCCCAAACATAGCAATAAACCTCTTCATACCTAGACAAGCCACAGTAATCTACAGAATACTAAAGAAAGACAAAAATCTTGCAACTAACCAAAGAAAAAAGTTGAGTTATCTCAAACATCTTTAATAGATCTCTGCACAGCAACAACAGAGGCCCGAAGATAATGAAATAAAGTTCCCAAGGTGCAGAGGGCAAAATCATCATCAACCTAGAATTTTATACCCAACTAAACTATCGTTTAAGAGTATGGCTAGATACAGTGATTTTTGGACAAACAAAAACTGAAAGAAGCTGAAACTCAGATATATTACAGGAATGCAAATTTTTTAAATGATATACAATTTCTCATCCATCAGGTACAAAAAATCACGTTGGGTAACACCGAATATTGGCTAGGATGTGGAGCAATGGGGAACTTCTTTCTTTATTTATTTTTAAAGATTTATTTATGTATTTATTTTTATAAATAAAATAAAATACATCGTGTCCTGAATTATTTTAAAGTAAAAAAGTTAAAAAAAAAAAACCAATCCTGAAGCAAATTTGACATAATGCAAATTGTTGAATTTCGATGATGGCTACATAAGTATTTTACAGGTGTTTTATGTACTTCTCAGTAAGTCTGCATACTCCTTATATAAGGTTTACAAATTAAGAGTTTCATTTGACCTCTAGGACGGTAAGAAGTACTAAAGGTTGCTGAGCCCAAGTGCTCTGTGTTGTGAGCTAACTCCACAAAAGGACATAGCATTCCCCCTCAGCTCCCCCGTGTTCAGCACAGAGGGCGGGTCCACATTAACCCCCATGGTCTCCTGAGACTCCCTCCTGAAGTGACGGAATGAGCTGGGGTTTTTAAAGGTATAAATCGCCAAGGAGAAAGAAGAGGAAGAGAGTAACCAGCAGGTGGAACCATGGAAACAGCAAACAAATGCATAACTGGGAGCAGACTCTGCCGACCCAAGGACAGTAAGTCCTAAGTCAGCAGCAGGGAGAGCAGCAGAAAGCTCATTCGTGCTGTGGAACGCCCCTTCCGCAGAAGGCAGCATGTTGTGTGCTCTGAAAAGTGAAGACTTGCAAAGGAGCTAAAAACAGCATAGGTTCAAAGCCTGTAAAGGACGAGGGTCTGTCCACTCCAGCAGAAAACTGGGGGCTACTCTCAGAAGAGGAAAAATGGGGAATGTCATGACGGAAGGACAGCAGATGTGACAGAGTGAGAAAACAAGAGTAAAAAAACAGTGGGTTAAGGGCAAGTTTACATTGAGTGTTAAGTGCTCCCCAACCAGACCCCCTCCTCCACACAGCTTCCAGAAGGCAGGCGGCCACAGGTGTGCCCTCTAAATACCAAGGTGGTCACATTTTCTCAGGAGAATCTCCCCAGCCCAAGAGAACATCAGTGAGGGCTTACTACCCACTCATAGCCCATCGGCACGTAGCACACACATGTATAAACCTCACACTACACACAACTGCACACATACAAAAATGCACATGTAAGTCCCACACACCACACAGACACAAAATACCTTACAATCTGCATACTGACATACACCCCCTCACATCGTGCACACCCACCACACACAGTACACTCATGTGCATGCACGCACACACACACAGGCACCTGCACACACGCTCCTGTTACGCATACATGAACACTATCCATAACCACCACACACATCCTACACCCGCTCAGTGTGTGCACACAGGATAAACACAACACAGATCCTTACAGTGTAGACAATACACAAACACACACATCTCATGCAAACGCGTCCCTGCTCCGTGAGTCCACCCTGTGACCGGATAACCCCTGAATCCCCCTTTTGCCCGAATGAGGACTGCTGCCAACCAACCAACTGGCCACCTGCTTCTCGTCGCTCCCAGGCCTGATCCCAGCGTCAGCTACAGAAACACCATATTTTGATTGATTCTTCATTCATTTCCCCCTCCAGTGAATGTGAGAAGGCACTACAGAGATGTGATATCTGATTATCTGATTTCCCGTCCAGGATCGACTGCTTAGTATCCATGTGATCGACCTTCACCTGATCATTTAATGCTCTGGGTGCTCACCGGAGCCGGGTACTTTCCAGGAGCCCCTACACCTCGTAATACCCCTGGCAGAGAAAGCCTGAATTTTCCCATTTCATTGATGGGAAAAGTAAGGCTCAGGGTTTGTCCAAAATTTCACAGCTGGTGGTACAGCCAGATTGGACTGTAGATCTGGAGGCTCCAAACCCCTTTTTTCCCCCTCCTCTGGAGGATGATAGTCCCCACAGACCAAAAAGCAGCAGAGTTCCAACTCTCAGGCAGCCCACAGACTAGTTGAGAAGATACACACGGAGGCTACGAGGAGAAAAAGAAGAAGAAAAGCCCAAACCGGTGAGAGAAGCATTGAATGAGAGGCCTAGGCCATAAATAACTGTTCAGAGCTGAGCATAGTACAGGGATTCTGGAACATTCCAATTCCACATCAGGAAATGCAGCCCCTCTTGAGGAAAACTCCAGGCAGGGCTCAGTCATAAAGAACATTTTGGAGGTTCTTGGGGGAACTGGGGACCCAGGGCCAAATCACTACCTCCACAGCCCAAGGGTCCCAGGGCGCCCCCCCCAACACTCCAGCTGGAAGGAGTAAGGCCTTGCACCATAGATTCCAGTGTTTATGGGCTCCTTAGAGCATGTGGGCACTTCATAAATGCAATTTGGTGGTGGAACATTTGGCCAAGGGAAGGGATGTCCTCATCCCAGCTGCTCTGTGGTCTCCCGGGGATGGTTTTCTGGCAACAGGATGAACACGACTCTGACCCACAGGTACCGGGATCTGAGCTCCGTTCTCTCAGCACACCTGGTCTACCAGATCTCCCCCCACAGTGAAGGCATTAGTGTCACCCAACGCCAGCCACCCTGCCCCAACACTCTGCCATCTCTAAGCCCCATGCGTGAGTGGAGCAAAGCCCCATGCGGTGATGTATGTGCTGTCCAGGGACAGGACCCTGTGTGACGTCCCCTGGGGGCGGGAACCATGGAATGTCATTGCCAGATGCCAGGGCCTCCCCAGCCTCAAGCCCAAGGCCCCAAGATGGGCGCCTTCAGCACACTCAGCGGTGTCCAACTTCGTGTCTGTGGTATAATAAAATATCTGTATTTGATCTCCAGTTCCTGGTGTAGAGTCTCTAAAACCCTTGGAATTTCCTGAGAGATCTGAGCATCTTTGGTTCCTCATAACGAGCCCACCTCTAGATTCACGCTAACGAGGCGACTCTTGGAGGGGCCCTAGGTGGCTTCAGGATGGGGGCTGATCCCCGGAGGAACCAGCCATGTGATTCGGGGGCTGGGACTTTCAATTCCCCCCACCCCCGAGGAGCTGGAGATTGAGCTCAACCACTAATGGCTAATGATTTCATCCATCGTGCCCGTGTAATGGAACTCTCTGTAATGGGGCTCAGGGAGCTTGCAGGCTGGCGGACACACGGCCTGATGGGAGGGTCTGTCCCCAGAGAGGACATGGGAGCTCCGTGCCCCTTCGCCCATACTTTGCCCTCCAGGTGCTGGTTCCAGAGCCACATCCTCTCTAACAAAACCACGGCCATCATTCTAGTGGTCTCTGGAGTTCAAAGAGTCAGCCTAGTGAGTTCTTAGCCTTGAGGGGGTTACGGTGCAAACTCACGGATCACCAGGGCAGCAGCAGCACAGGCAAGCCTGGGGACCCTATTTGTAGCTGGCCCCCGAAGTGGGGGGGGCCTTCTTGCAGCCCTTTACATTGCAGGGGCTGCCACAACCCCGCTAGTGTCAGAGCATTGGAAAATCAGGGTTGGAACCACATACTGTTGTCAGAAAAACAAACGAACGAACAAACAAAGGAAAAAAAAAACAAAAGCGGTCCATCTCCTCTTCCACAAACATCTTCCCTAAATTGCTGCTGGCGGAGCATTTGGCCCTTTCCGGAGGAGACTCTAGGACTTCCAAGACTGGCCCCTCACATCGGCCCGGCACCTCATAGCCTGTGAAGCCGTTCGTCTGTGTTGCCACATTCCTCCTCACCACAGCCCCCAGGAGGTAGGTCTTAAACCCAAAAAGGCATTCCTTCTGCTCGACATGCCTGTCTACTGACTTGTCCTGCCAGGTTGTAGAGGATCAGGACATGGAAAGATTTGTGCTGGGAGAGTCTATCCCCTGGCCCCATTTTACAGATAAAGAGACTGAGCTCTCTCCTCCCGCCACGAGGCTGTGACCTGCCCAAAGACAGGAGGGCCGAGCTCCAGCTGCCGGCATGAACTTACGTCCCACTCCAGAGGAAGCCACCAGAGTCTCTGCTGAGTCCTCGGGGCCTTGCCTCCCTGCCTGCAGACAGCCTGAGAGGAAGTGAAAGGGAAGCGAGCACCTCGCCTCCTCCTCCCAGAACAGCCCTTCCCCACACATGTTCAAGCCACAGAAATCTCTCATTAAAGTTTTACAGTTAACCACTGAACATGCTACATTGTCTCCATAATTTATACCTGACCTGGGTGTCTAGACATGACATCATGGTAAGGTATGCCTCCTTCTGCGGGAAGTTTACAATAACCAGAGCTCACTGTCCTTACAAGGCCTCACTCCAAGGCAGCCGGGAGCCCCGCTGAGGGGAGCGCAGAGCCACGGGCTTGCATACCTCAAAGGCAACCCCCCCCCAGCAGAATGATTAGTAGAACCCCATTTCCAGAGGAGAAAGCAATAAGTGACTTACAAAGCTCTGTTCTATGATTCATTTCGGCCCTAAGCATCCACATTCTAAAGAGAAAGACCCCAAAATCAGTCAACATGTATTTCTACCACCACTGTGCCTAGCTCCCGGCAAGTACGGAGCATAACAATGGTCACAAGAGCCACGTATTAAGGGCCCACTATGTCCCGACTGTGGCACATCGGGTACTTTCTATTCACTTCACCTGATCTGCAATCCAAGATGGTCACCATGGTGCCCACAGGCTCAGGCTGAGCAAGTGACTTGCCCATGGAGTGGGTATGTGGGACCAGGATGTCAACCCTTGGTCTGGGTTGAAGTCTACATTCTTTCCACTGGCCTCACAGGCAGGAGGGACAGAATCCCCTGGGATTGTCCTGCCCACACCCAGATCCCCAGAGCTGGGAGCTCTAGCTGCAAAACTGTGCCCCCTGAAGCAGAGCACAAAAACAGGAAGAAGGAGGGGGGTCCGGTAGGGCGGGAGGCCACCACCCCTGCCTGGAGCCAGCTGGCCGGCTCATTCTTGCACTTCACGAGGCCTTGCAGAGGCCCTCGGGGAGGTTCTGTTCTGTTCTCCATTCTGCTTGTCCTGTGTGTAAAACCACCACATGCTGTCCTGGGTTTCCGGTTACATGGTAAGGGGTCCGATGGCTTTTATCACCCCCACACGCTTCCGGGCGCTCGGCACAGGCATGGAGGAGGCCTGGCCAAGCAGGAAAGCCGGCGCTCTCTCCCCTCCCCTTCCACCCGCCCGGAGCGCAGGGGCTGCAAGTCTGTTAAAATGGGGCAGGGAAAATGTTCTAGGCTCCTGGGAGCCCCCAAGCTGGTTTTGGTGAGTCACATGGCCTTGGAAAAAAAACGTTTGAGTGAAGCTCTGAAGGCAAATCAGCTGTAGACAGCAGCCCTGCATCAGTGCCCATGGTTCACCCACCAGCAGGGCGGGAGAACCGGGAAGGGTAGCAAGGTCGGAGGAGGCCACGGTGGCCCGTCTGGTCTGGTAAAGGGTTGAGGAAACACAGTGCATTCAGCAGGAGAGAGCAGAAATGTGGCGTGGGGCAGGGGGGGCTTCAAATACCCAGAAGGACCTACACGCAGCCACGAGGTCTGGGGTGGGGGTCGGTGAGATATAAAAGGAACAGCCGGCACGCCTCGGTGCTCAGTCTGTTAAGCGTCAGACTCTTGGCTTTGTCTCAGGTCATGATCTCAGGGTTGTGAGACCGCGCCCATCATGGCCCCACGCTCAGCGCCGAGTCCGCTTAAGATTCCCTCTCTCCCTCTGCCCTTCTCCCTGCCCTGGGGAGAGAGTCTCTCCACCTCTCTAAAAAAATAAAATAAATTTTTAAAATAATAATAAAATAAAACATAAAATAAAATAAATAAAAAATAAAATAAAATAAATAAAATATTAAAATAAAATAAAATAAAATAACAAAATAAGCAGCATTCTGAAAAAACGGAAGCATTTACCCCGAACATAAGGACCCAGGTATCTCTGAGTGGGGGCTGCGACCCCAGCTTTTCTCAGGGCAAAGGGGCATGGGTAGGCGCACCAGGCCATCCAGACCGTGTTCAGATTCCGCTATCAGCCTTGAGCAGCTACCTCGGTGGTCAAGGGCTGGAGTCAGAGCCCCAGCTAACCCTCTGCCACCTGCCAGGGACTCTGAGGCTGGAAACGCACCAGAAGCCACAGAGCAAGGGGTTCCTAGGACTGAATGATAGCTGCACCCTCAAAATCAGCCCTACATTGGCTCTGCAGGTAGAAATGCCCCTCTGTGTGTGTCTGGTCCCAGCAAGGCTCCTGATGCAAGGGGAGAGGACCACCCATGAAGAGGATTCAGAATGTTCCACAGAAACTCCTGAGCCCCCTTTGCCCTCCCAACCCCGGGCTGTCCGCTGAGCCATCGGGCCCTGCCCCGACGTCCCAGGAGCCACCAGGCCAGCCTTGATGTTCCCAAGTAGGGGCTAATTCGGGCCGCGGGGCAGCGCTACAGACAACGTGGAAGCACGAGAGACCCCCAAGTCCTCTCAAAACTGACGATGACAGGATCTCAGGGGGAGGACGGGGCACCCACAGCCCTCAGACTTCCTCCAGGAGGCCCTCCCGGACTTCTCGCTACTGCACTGTGGACTGTGAGAACACGGCGTGTGCTCCGCAGCAGGGCCTTCCCTCCCCGGCACACTGGACAACAGCAGCTCCCACTCGCTGAGTGGGGAGCCTGTGTAGGGTTTGTCTTCCCCACACCCTTGACCCATTTTGCCCACTTACTCGATCACCAATTCTGTGACCTTTCGTACAGAGAACAACCAAAGGTACAGATTACATTTCTCCTGTTTGGGAATCTGGATGTTTGCAGTGCCCTTGGGCAGCAGCTGAGGCCCCCCTTCAGGGAGCAGGCTTCACCCCCAGCTGCTGGGAAGCCGTGGGCTGGCAGCTCACCTCCGTCAGCCCTTTTGAGACGGCGTCCTCATCCAAGGTCATGGCCCTCTCTGGGCAGCCATGGCCCATCATCAGCCAACTGGAAGGAATGAAGGCCCAACCCCCTGGCCTCCCATCTGGGGCTGTTCAGGAGGGTTGTCCCTCCTCAGAGCTCCCATAGGGTGAGCTGAGGCCTTCATCAAGGCTGCACTGTGGCCCAGATCGTCATGCTAATCCATCCACCCCTTCTGGTAACTGGTCTCTGGATCCTCAATGTGCCCCCAAGAGACCTCCCTCACATGCCTTCTTCCCAGAGCCTGCACCCCAGGGAACCCAATCCACAATAACTCTCTGCCCACCCCCCCACCTTCTCGATTTGCGTGTCTTTGGCCCCATGAATTGACTTGGCTTTCTCAGGCTATGATGGACCCGAGTGAGGGTCTTTCCCCCCAGGGGAAAAGCCTTTCCCCCTCTCCTCTTTCTAGAAAAGACTGAGTTTTGGCTGGGAAGAGGAGCAGGCTTTAGCAGAGAAGAGCCTAGTCCAATAATCCCACTTTCTGGTTTGTTGAGTGTGGCCTGCCCTGGACCTCGAAGAGGTTTGGATCCTCTTCTGGGAAAAGAGGCTCCCAGGGGCATCACTCACTAAGACTGTGGGTCTCAGAAGGGTCTCAGAAAGTTCACAAATTCGGCAGTCGTCTCCTGTGGCATCACTCTGGCCCCTGCCGGTCCCTGGGAAATGCCCTGGGCCAAGGAAGCAGCGGCCGGGGGAGGTGCTGAGAACCTTCTGGAAGTGCAGACAGCCCAGCAGTCGAAAGACAAGCCGGTGACCTGGGCCAGCCCTTGTGCAAGCGCGTCCCAGAACAAGAAAAGGCAGGTGACATCTGTGGATATTTACAGCCCCACACAGCATGATGGGAGGTGCCGAAAGATGCTTGTCTGACAACACAAGCTGTCCCGATGGCTGGAACCCCTCCAGCCTGGGATGGAGAATCAAAGGGCCCGGAATCTCATCAGCGAGGCCACACTGTCCATGGAAGCTAAGAACAAAAGCAGATGCTCAATGCAACAGGCCCCAGCTTGTCCTCTTTGCTCCCCGCCCCAGGCCAAAGTTTACCAAAGATGCTGGGAAGAGGCAGGTGTTAGAAGTGACCGAGGGGTTGGGGCCCATGGAATGTTCTCTCCAGCTCAGCTAGCATCTTCCTTTTCCCGTCACTCAGCCTCCTCCTCTCCCACTGGCGCCAGCAAGGGCTCACATAAAAATCAACATTTCTCTAGGCCTCAGTTTCTCATCCATACAATGGGGTTATGACTACATCCCCCTGCTGAACGTCATGTCTCACACACATGAAAACTGCCTGTGCAATCACTCATTTGTTCACAAAACGGATCAGGTTCCAGCTCTCTGCTAGTGGCTGAGGAAGCAGAAATAAATGTGCCAAGGACATCACCTGTGCAGAGGTTACTCAGGGAGAAGAGTCTCGGAGAGGTAAATGAGGTAGAGGCCTGACCTCGCAGGTTGCAGAATATCCTAGAAGCAAAGAAGTGTGAGACAGGGAAGGTAGTCAGTTCTTCCAAAACATTTGGCCGGGGCGCCTGGGTGGCTAGTTGGCTAAGCGACTGCCTTCAGCTCAGGTCATGATCCTGGAGACCCAGGATCGAGTCCCACATCGGGCTCCCTGCTCGGCAAGAAGCCTGCTTCTCCCTCTCTCACTCCCCCTGCTTGTGTTCCCTCTCTCACTGTGTTTCTCTCTGCCAAATAAATAAATAAAATCTTAAAGAAAAAAAAACAAAAAAAACACAAAAAACATTTGGCCAAGAAAGGAAGGTCGAGGGACACCTGGGTAGTGCAGTGGGCTGAGCTTCCAACTCTTGGTTTTGGTTCAGGTTATGACCTCAGGGTCGTGCGCTCGAGCCCCATGTTAGGCTCCTGGCTCAGCATGGAGCTTGCTTAAGAGTCTCTCTCCCTCTCCATCTCCCCTTCCCACACTCTCTCTCTCTCAAATAAGTAAATAAACCTTAAAAATAAAAAAAAGAAAAGAAACTCAAGATAGGGTGGTGGCTAAAGGATGATGCAGACTCAATGAGACTGTTTTCTGAAAGAAAAGATATTGTGTTCATATACTGATGGGAAGGAATCCGCGGTGAGAAAGATGGAACATACAAGAGAAGGGATCCCAGCGGTACATGACCCAGGTTGGATCCAGAGGGTCAGACCTTGAGCTAAAGGAAGACCCTTCCCCAATTCTCACCTCCTGTGGGTCCCACAGCATAGCAAACATACCTTTAGCAAAACCCTCATTTCCCAGTATTAGGATTATTTGCCCACTCCCCTACCCCCCACACCACATCTGGGAGCTCCCAGGGTCCACTTTGCATCAGTGTGACCCAAGCCCCTAGCACAGTGCTGGAACTTCCCAGGTGCTCTGCTAATTTGAATAAATGACCCTACTAGCTTGTCCCTCCCTTTAATGGCAGCCATGGGAGGCGAGTTTCAGAAACACAATCAGACTCGCTGAGAATCGTTTCCCTAAAATGCTGAGCTCTGCAGACTGGTCAGGGGGAGGCTGGCTGCAGCCTCCTCCCAAGAGAGCGCCTTCTGGCTTTGAACCCTCAGCCATTCAAAACACAAACACACTCATACACAGAGCTCGCGCCAGGGGTGAAATGTCAGCGCTATCTTGGACTCAAATCAGTCAGCTCAATGCCTGGAAGCACTAGCTAAGCCACCTCGCCCTGGGCCTGCCGTTGCCCATATGGGAGCACAGGGGCTTCATTTCCTGTCCCAAAGCAAACAAAACAAAATAAAAGGAAAAATCCCCTGCTTGAATTAAGCATATCTTGTGAAGGTTGAGTCTGTATCAACTTTGTGGCAAATCTCCACAACACCACATAAGAACCTGCCTCTAGAATCCAGGCACCAGGCCACCTTTGGGATTCTGGAAAGAAGCTGGCCAAGAGTCCAGCTGACCTGTGCCTTGTGCTGGGACAACTTGGAGTAGGATTTCCCGAGACCTGGAAGGTCCCAGCGGGCTTAGAGGAAAGAGCACTGCCAAGGGAGCCAACAGGAGGGACATCCAAAGGAATGTGGCTTAAGGAACTCCTGGTTTTTTTTTTTTTAAGGTTCATTTATTTATTTTGGCGAGAGATAGATAGAGAGCAGGGGGAAGCACAGAGAGAGAAGGAGAGAATCTCAAGCAGACTCCCCGCTGAGCGTGAAGCCTCATGTGGGGCTCAATCTCACGACCCGGAGATCATGACCTGAGTCGGAACCAAGAGTCGGATGCTCAGCTAACTGAGTCACCCAGGAGCCCCAAGGAACTACTTTTTAAATTAAATCTGGAGGTGAAATAATGATACTGTATCCCGTGCTTAATGCTGACTCCTTTGATCATGTCCCAGATCATGTCCCAGGCACAGAGTCCTTGACAGACCACCAACTAAGTGCCAGGCCCTGTGCGGGGCCCCACAAAAGCACACAGATAACAACAACACCCTCTGTCCTCCAAAATCTCTCAATCTAGCCACAGCAGCGGAATCAGCAACCTTTCTGGAGGCTAATTTGGCAATGTGATTCAAAAGCCTTGACACACCATATACCTCTGATAGACACCCAACAATTCTGCATAGGCACTTATCCTGAGTAAATTGTTAAAGATGCTGACAAAGACGGAGCTGAAAAATGTTCACAAAGTTTCCGTTCTAAATTATGGAGTAGCTTATATCAGACTAACTCTACTCGAGGTAAAAATTATAAGCTCTAGATAATTCTTTAAATGATTATTTGAAGACCCTTGAGGGCAACAAAACAACAGCAGAAACAGAAGAGACTCAACTCTTGCAAAAAAGAGAATAGAACTTGCTACATTACATGGGTTTTCTGCCCAAGGGCCAGATTTAGTTCAGCAGCTCGGGGTGGCCAGAACATAAGTCAAAAACTGTAGTTGTTTAGACTTAGGGCTTCCAGAGGACTTGGAAATTGAAGGAAGAAATAGAATAAAGAGCAAACTGCATAGAGTAGAAAGCCCCAGATTCTGTGTACAAACTCCCCTGAAGTCCTTGGCTGACCCCTGAATTGTGTATCATGTGTAGAGAAGATTCCAGTGAGCTCTGCAGAAAACAACAGAGGGAAGGCTATAAAAACTGAGCAGAGAAATCAGCTGCCACCCAAGATGAGGAAGATGATTCAGAGCTTGAGCCTCTCCAAGTTTGGAGCTTGAGACTCTCCACCTAGGCCTTGCCTTTGCAACAACAGAAAGATCAAACCTTAGGAGTAAAAACTATATCCCAGGTCTAAGGGATTGACATACTCACCCAATAAAGTATAAAAACCAAGCCTTCATAAACTTACAGTAGTTTAACTGCTTGCTAGAACAAAAATCAACATTCTTCAAGGAAACGCGCATCTCTAAGGCAAATCATTCAAAGTGTCCGACAGACAAGCAAAAGTTACCGACATGGAAGAAAAGAAAGACAGGGGCAGTTGTAACCCAAGTCAAGAGAAAAGTGACAACATAAATAAACCTTCAGATGACCCAGATTTGGAAACAGAAGACAAGGACTTAAAAAGCAGCTGTAATGTATAAGTCCTAGCATATAAAATAAACTGTGATCTTAATAAGTGAATAGATGGAGAAATCTTATCGAGGAAATATAAACCAAACGAACAGAAATGGAAATTCTGAAACTGAAAAGACACTATCTCAAATGGGCTTAAAAGAAGGTTATATGTGAAGCGTCAATGAACTTGAGGACAGACCAAGAGAAATTATCTAGACTGAAGAACAGAGGGGAAAAAAGCAGAACCTTGATGATAATGTCAAGCAATCTAACATGTGAGCAAATGGACCCTGAAGGGATAAGAGAAAATAGGGAAGAAAAATATTTGACAAAACAACAAAGAGAATTTTCCTAACAAGATAAACACATAAGCAACAACAACAAAAAAGCACATCAGTTTATAGATTGTCAAAGAAGCCAAAGCAGAATCAAGAAAATCTCACCTGATAACATCATAGTGAAACTGCTGAAAGATAAGGATAAAGAAAAACCTTGAAAACAACCAGGCGGGGGGGGGGGGGGGGGAGGCACATTCTAGGAAGGAAACAACAAAAACAAATACAGCAGACCTCTCACAAGAAACAATGGATGCCAAAGACAATGGAATAATCAATCTGTTTAAAGCACTGAAAGAAGAAAATCAACCCAGAATTATGAACTCAGTGAAAATATTCTTCAAAAATTGGAGTATTGGAGACGACGTGAAGAAACTCTAACCCTTATACGTCGCTGGTGAGACTATAAAATGGTGTAGCCACTAGGAAAAAAGTTCTGCGACTCCTCCATCAGTTAAATACGGAATTACCATATGACTCAAAAATACTGATCCTGAGTAAAAATCAAAAGGAATCGAAAACAGGTGTTCAAACAAAACTTGTACATGAACGCTTACAGCAGCACTGCTCCCAACAGCCAAAAGGTGGAAACAACCCAAATGTCCATCAATTGATGAATGAATAAACAAAACGTGGTATATCCATATAATGGAATAGTATTCATTATTCAGATATATCCCACAATTTGGATGAAGCTTCAAAGCGCTGTGCTAAGTAAAAGAAGTCACACACAAAATGCATGATTCCATGTATATGAAATATCCAGAATAGGCAAATCGATAGAGAGAGAAAGCAGATTTGTGGTTGCCAAGGGTAAAGGAAGGAGGGAATGAGGAATGACTGCTTAATGGGTATAGGGTTTCCTTATGGGGGGGGGGTAAAAAAAGTTCTGGAACTAGACAGTGGTGATGTTTTTGCAAAACCTTGTGAATGGACTTAATACCACTGTATTATATACTTTGAAATGGTTGAAATGGTAAATTTTAGGTTACGTGTGCTTTGCCACAAATCAACTAATTGATTCTTAAAAATAAATCAAGGCAAAATAGATTAAAAAAATTATGTTTAAGTAGAGAGAATTCACAACAAGCAGACCTATGCTATAAGACATGTATGTCTTCAGGCTCAGAGATCTAAGAGGAAGAAAGATCACTGGAAATTATCCTTTACTTCCTTTTAGGAAAGCTAATCTCTTTAATGCAAAAATTGTAATATTGAATTGGGAGTTTTTTCACCCAATTTCACAATAGCACAAGCGATGGTGGGGTGGATAAATGGAAGCATACTGTTTTTTAAAACTACTGTTTTTAAAACCACTAAGAAATAACACAGAGAACTATAAAGAAAAATTCAATAAAGGAAAGGCATAATTTCTGCTTCCATTCATGATAGACTAACTCCTACTGAACTTACTCTCTCACTAGAAACAACTAGAAAATTGGACAAAAATTATGGAAAAAATATTTGTAGACACTGGACAAGAGGTATTTCAGAATAAACAAGGCAATTCCTAGAAGCACCTTCCGGACCAGAGTTTATGGAGGGAAGACTAAGTAGAGCATGGCAATTTCTCTGAGTTGAAGAGACAGAAATCTGAGTTCAGGTAGGGTGAGGCAAATTTGGTAGACAAAATACCAGAGAGATGAGAATTATGTAGAAAACTATCCATCTGGTCTAAACTTATCAATCTGTACACTTCTGGTGTGTGTAAATTATAGGTATGTAGTAAGTTATACATCAATTACACCTCAGTAAATTTGATTTTTAAAATGTGCAAATAGGGACGCCTGGGTGGCTCAGTTGGTTAAGCAACTGCCTTCGGCTCAGGTCATGATCCTGGAGACCCGGGATCGAGTCCCACATCGGGCTCTCTGCTCGGCGGGAAGCCTGCTTCTCCCTCTCTCACTCCCCCTGCTTGTGTTCCCTCTCTGGCTGTGTTTCTCTCTGTCAAATAAATAAAATCTTTAAAAAAAAAAATAAAATAAAATAAAATAAAATAAAATAAAATGTGCAAATAATTATTAGATTAAGAAATGGAGCACATCCAGGTGCCTGGGTGGCTCATTTGGTTAAGCATTCGACCTTTGATTAAGGCTGAAGTTGTCTTATCAGGGTCGTGGGATCAGGCTGTGTTGGGCTCAGCAGGGACTCTGCTGGGTATTCTCTCTCTCTCCCTCTCCCTCTGCCCCTCCCCCCTGCTTGAGCATGTACACTCTCTCTCTAAAAAAACAAATGAAAGACCTACGCTACCAACAAATTACACGTCCACATGTTTTCACTGTAAATTCTAGTAAACATTTAAGGAAAACATTTAATACCAACTTTACCAGAAAATGCTTTTAGAAAATAGAGGAAGAGGGAAATTTTCCTATTTCTTTTTATGAGGACAGCATAACCCTCATCACCAAAAACTGGCAGACATTACAAGGAGAGAAAATTACAGATAGAAATAGAAAAATGAGTAATACATCCAAATATGGTTAAACCCGGTAATAATAATGTTATTCCCAAGAACAAAGGGTTGGTTTAGTATTCCAAATCAATGTCATTTGTCATATTAACAAAATAAAGGATTAAAAAAATTATCATCTCAGTATAGAAGCAGAAAAACCATCTGACAAGATTCAGCATCATTCCTGACAAGTAATCTCAAGAAACTCATATGAAAAAGGTGACTGTCCTCATCTGATACATGGCATATATCAAAAAAATCCACTGCTAACAACATACTTCATAATGAAATGGGAACTTCTCCTCACCCACCCCCCTACATGATCAGAAACAAGGCAACTATATCTGTTCTCACCACTTCTGTTAAACATCTTACCAGAAGTTCTAGCCAGTCCAGTAAAGCAAGAAAAGTAAAATGAAATGCATTAATAGTTGAAAGGAAGAAGCAAACTTATTCTCAGAGGCCATAACAGTTCATGTAGAAATCCAAAGAAATCAATAAATATGTTACTAGAACTAATAAATGAATTTAGCATGGTTTTTACATACAATGTCAATATTAAAAATCAAATATATTTCTATATGCTAGCAGTAAAATAATTATGAAATGAAAATTTAAAAAGCAATGTTACTCTTTAAAAAGCACCAAAATGACAAAATACTTAGCAATAAGTTTAATAAGAGATAAGCAATATCTCTACTCTGGAAGGGGAAAATTAAATACCTAAATAGTTGGAGAGCTATACCATGTTCATGAATCAGGAGACTCATTAGATAATGAGTCTGTACACTATTATTAAGATAATTTATCTGTATTTTTTTTCTCCTTTGTAGACCAAATTGGTCTATAAATCCATCACAATCCAACTCCCCAACACAACAGATCTTTTTTTTTCCCCCACAGACACTGTTAACTTGTACAAAGTTTTTATGGAGATGCAAAGGAACTAAAGTGGTCAAAGTAATCTTTAAAAAAAAAAAAAAGAAATTGCATTTCATTTCATTCCCAATAGCACAGCTAAAATTAAAAAGACTAACCCCCCCCAAAAAAAAGATTAACACACCAAATATTGGCAAGAATATGGAGCAACTGGATCAGACTTTGCTTGTGGGGACTATAAAATGTTAAAACTTTTTTGGAAAACAACTTGGCTCTTTTTTACAAAGTTTAAAACCCCAATTAAAAATGAGCAAAAGTCTTGAACAGACATTTTATGAAAGAAGATATAAGAATGGCTGGTAAGTATTTCAGATAGACATACAAAAAGATGCCTGATATCATTTAGTAAACAGAGAAGCACAAACTAAATTCACAATGAGAGAGCATTTCACACCCACTAGCCTGGCTGAAACGAAAAAGACTGACAATACCAAATTTTGGCAACAATGTGGAGCAATTGTAACACACTTTGCTAGTGGGAATATAACCTGGTCAAGCCACTCTGGGAAACAGTTTGGTTCTTTCGGATAAAGCTAACATAAAACCTGACCTGGCAAAAAAACCTATGTCCACAGAAAGACATTACAAAACTGTTCACAGATGTTTTATTCTTAAAGCCAAAAACTAGAAATGGCCCAAAGATCCACAGGACAACGTATAAATAAAATTGTGGCTGTTTACACAATGGAATAACACCCAATAATAAAAATGAGTCAACTACTGATATACATATCACAATATGAATAGATCTCAAAAACATTCTATTAATTGAAAGAAACCACTCACAAGAGTACATATTATATGATCCCATTTATATGAAGTTTAAGAATAGGTAAAACTGATCTATGATGATAGAAATCAGGACAGCGGCTGCTACGGGGTAAGAACTTTCCAGAAGATGATAAAAATGCGTACATGTATCAAAACTCATCAAAGTGTACACTTGAGAAAGGTGCATTTCAGAGTATGTAAATTTTACATCAGGAAAAAAAAAAAGGATGTCTGGAGTAATGTCATCAAGAATTTAAAACTTGGGAGCAACTTAAATACCTTGCAGTAGGGGTTAGTTAATAAAGCGTATACCCAAATTTTGCAGCCACTAAAAATAACGCTACAGAAAGCTATCTGTAGACATGGAGAAACAGTCACAGTAACTTATATGAAAAAGAAAGTTATCAAAATAGTACAACTGATTTGAGAGCAGAGAAAAAAATATCTGGAAGCTTTTCACCCCCAAGGGATTCTCAAGGTTACCGTGAGAGGTGTGATTCTGGCTGCTGTCACCTTTTCAACGCTGAGCACGGACTTAACTTTTATACATCCCTATAGTTCTAGACACTTAGAATTCCCGTATTCATAGTAACTGTGATCTATAAAGTCACAGTGGTCCTGAATTAGCAAATAGTGAGCCACTCCTCCTGGGGGAGATATGGGATGAGGCTCCTGCCAGCTTCTGGTCACAACATTTTAGTCAATGTGTTTACATGTGAGGGGAGGAATTCATCACTGGCCACGCCTCACCGGGATGGGATAAGTGGCAGCTTTGTGTGTGTGGTACCCTCTAGGAGGGACAGAGTCCAGGATTTGAATCTGTAATTTTCACTGTAATAAACATGAACATGAGCACAGTGAGTTCTTCGAGCGAGTTATCGGACCTAAGGGTGGTCTTGGGCTTCCCTACTGTGCATCTACATCACTACCCTGAATTCCCCTTTCGAATCACTCACTCAGTGAGTTCCATCAAACACGTGCCCTTTACCTATTTGCATAAGGCTTACGACTCAGACATCTGAGACTTACACTTCGTTTATTGGTCTGTTCCTTCAATAACGAGAACGCCAAGAAAGATGAAAAACCATCCATGCTTCAGCATTCAGTGGTTTCCGGGGGGGAGGGAGGGGACCTATTTGGGCTGAGCTCAGTTACCCTTAAAAGAAACAGAGACTCTTCAAGGTGGCAAGTGGTAGTTTGGGGGGGTGGGAGAAAGCTCGGAGGCTCTGGGACCTGAGAGAAGGGCCCCGAAGCCTTCCCAGTGCTGAGCAAAGGCCTCCCAGGATCAGGAACCTTCTAAGTCAGGAAGTGTGGCACTGCCAGACCCTTTTGCATTCTAGATCCTTCCTTCAGCTCCGCTTTGGGCCACAGGCCCACTGAAGTATCATCATTATTAGTACTGTTCTATAATTATCCTGTTATTATTTGTAACCTGAAGAATTTGAGGCAGTTTTCAATCAAAGCATATACCTAACATATTATAACTTATCATCTGGGAGTGAGATGGGCTGCAAATCTGTTGGTTGGGAGGACCTGCTTCTCCCCGCCCCACCCGCCCCGGTCCCATTGGGCTCCAGAGACAGGTTGGAATCAGGTCCAGGGGCTCAGAAGGAAGGCCCCCGCTATAGACCCTGTCCTCCCATCCTCCCCCTGGGCTTCAGCCAGGCAATCAGTCCACTGTCCACCAGATCCGTGTGCCTCGTTCCACAACAGACGCAGTCCCCAGGCTGGAGAACGAAACCCGGGAGCCCGCTCTGCCTGCCCCCGTTCCCAGGTGGGAGCGGAAGAAAGAGGCTATAAACTGAATCTCCTCCCCTAGGCCAGGATTCATGATTCTCCTCCACCCAATCAATGCACACAGGGTCCCCACCTCAGTGCCCATGGCAGGCTGGCCGCAACACCCAGACACTCCGCAGCCCAGCCCAGCCGGTGCCCCGCCCTCTGCACTCTGCGCCCCAGCGCCTGGCCCTTGATGCCCAGCCCCCCACACCCCAGCAGACTCACCCTCCTCACAGTTGCTCCCGGTGAAGCCAGGACAGCATCTCCACTCCAGCGCCGTCACCGTGCGGTAGGACACTCTGTATGTGGGTCTGATCAGAGTCCTGTAACTAACACAATGGCAGCATCAGGAGAGTGTGAGCGCCCGTCCACTGCCCCCCCATCCCGCTTCTGCAGACAGCACCCAGCCCAGGGCTCTGGGGGCCACCTGGGTAGTGGAGCCCGTCCTCGCAGCTTGCTCCATGCACAAGGGCTGTGCAGCCCTGGACAACGTGACCACCCCTCTCTGGGTCAGGTTCATTAAGAAGTCCCTCCCAGCTCTGCCTTCCGGCAAGGCTCCAAGCTTGGCCACCGAGGGTGGGAAAATGTCTGCCATGGATTGACTTGTGTCCCCAGAATCCACACAGGGAAGCCCTCCCCCCTCCCCCACCATGTGACTGTAGTTGCACTAGGGTCTTTAGGAAGTAATTATGGTTTAACGAGGTCATAACAATGGGGCCCCAACCCATCAGAGCTGGGGGCCTTATAAGAAGAGGAGGACAGAGAAAGAGATCGCTCAGTTAAGACACGCATGAAAGAGGGGCCCTGTGGCGACCCAGCAAGAAGGCAGCCATCTGAGAAAGCGCGCTTCTTTTTTTAAAATCCCCAGCCTGAAAAAAAATAAATAAATAAAAATAAAAATAAAAATAAAAATAAAATAAAATCCCCAGCCTGTGACATTTTGCTATGTCAGCCTGAGCTAAGACATTGACCAAGACCATGAGAAGGAAAAGAAAACTATGGTTAGGACGTGTGCAACTTCCAATATCCAAAATTTCCTGAACTCCAACACTTCGTCCCAATCATTTCCTTTGGCTGATTCATCCAATGAACACTTATTAAGCACCAACTACATGCAATACTGTGGTCACAGAGTGATAGAACTGAGTCCCGTCCTCGAGAAAACCACAGCCTCGTGATGAGAGAGACACACCAATGAAAACTCGCGGGCCTGTTGTGGGACCCCTCCCCCCCCCAACACACAAACTGCAGCGGATTCCAGGACCAGATTTCACACTTCTGCAGTCTTGACATTTTTCTTGCCAGAAAGCATGATGCTGTCTCACAAAACCCTGAGACACACGATATGTGACCACACCACAGGAAGCTATCACCTCACACCTGTCAGAATGGTGGCCATCAACAACATAAGAAACAGCAAGTGTGAGTGACGATGTGGACGGAGGGAACCCTCGTGCAGCACTGGTGTGGCCGACGTGGGGAAACGGGATGGTGGTTCCTCGAACAACTAAAAATAGAACTCCCATCTGATCCGGCAATTCCACTTCCGGAGATGGATCCAAAGAAAACAAGAACACTAATTCAAAAAGAGATCTGCACCTCCCATGGTCATCGATCGTAGCCTTATTTACAAGAGCCAACACATGGAAACAACCTAAGTGTCCATCGACGGAGGAACAGGTAAGAAAACATGATGTATATACACACAACGGACTATTACGGGGCTATAAAAAAGGAGGGAATCTTGCCATTTGTGGCAGCAATGAATGAACCGTGCCGGCATCATAAGTGAAATAAGTCAGACAGAGAAAGATAAATTCTGGATGATTTCACTTATATGCGGCATCTAAGGAAAAAACAACCAAGGTCATGGATACGGACAGACTGATGGTTGCCAGAGTTCAGGGGTAGGGGTGGGCGAAATCAGAAGGCAGAAACTTCCAGACATAACATGTAAAGCTCCTGGGATGTCACGTAGAGCATGGTGACTATAGTTAATAAGACTAAGTGGCAGAAAAGAAAATGGCTAAGAGAGTAGATCTTCCAGGGCCCATCACAAGAACAGCTTTTGTAACTGTGTGTGGTGACGGATGTTAATGTATTGTGGTGGCTGTTCTGCAATATGTTTAAAACCAAATGAAATATTATACACCTGAAATTAACAGAGCATAAAGTGTTAATCACACCTCAATACACACACACACATACACACACACACGCACAAACATATGGCCCAATCTCACAAGGTAGACACATCTGGCTTCCTTATTCGATTTGAGTGCCTCACTATAATTTTGCTGCTTGATCACGTTTGCACAGCCTCCTCCTTGGAGCAAAGCTCCGTGACTTCACAAAACCCAAATCTGCTGACACCAGGCAACTTAATCGGTGAATGAGAAAATCATGAATTAATTGGTAGCAGCAGGCGTGACGTTTCAAGATGCCCCGTTGACAGGAAAACACACGAGTCACATCTCGAATTTCAGAAATACTGCACTCAATCTGAACAATCCTATTACACTAATTTCTCTTAAAAAAAAAAAAAAGTTCTCTTGCTCATGTTTCATGAACATTCTGGCAAACCAGCTTTCTCCCTGGAGATCCAAGAGGGGGGCGGGCGGTGGTGAGGCTGCGTGCAGCTAGGGGCAAGAAACTTCAAGTGAAAAGCCAGGAGTCTGCACAGAGAGACGTCCATGCTGGGACCAGTAGAGGGGACCCAGATCGTGAGACCCTTGACAGCCCCAGAAAGGTCTGTGGCAGGCCAGAGGGGCAGGCTGGCTATGTCATCATCGCCACTCCCCACAGCAACTGGCCTGGTATACCGTTGGTGGGCTGATGAGGCTGGGCCCCAGGAGCACACATAGATAACAAGCAGGTGATAATAAGCACACACTCACACAGTCACATGCACACCCTCCCGCATGCGCACATGGGCTCCACGCGTTCATGCTCACACATGCACACACACTCATGTGCTTGCACACACTCAGCACTCACAGGCACTCGTTCACACCCTCACACCCTCACACCACCTTCCCGCGGCAGATCTCTCAGCTAGGAGAGGATGGAGCTTTAATTTGGATAAAAGACCCCAGTTTTTTTCATTGATTCCTGGAATAAGATGTTGCTCCAGCTGAGAGGGAGCAGAAAAGCTATGGAAGCCCCACCCAGGGCAGACGTGCAGGGCAGGGAAGGGGCCAAAGTACTTGCGGCTCGCATCCTGCCCAGCGCAGCCAATGCCATGGACGGGTGCCTCCCATAACCTCAGCACCGCGGGGTGGACAGGGCCCTGGACTGTGGGCTTCGGGCTCTGCCCCTAACTCACGATGTGGACTTGCATGCATTACTTATGAGGACACCACAGAGACCAGGATGCGGGGCGTGAGGCTGGCTGGGAGGGTGCATGTGCAAGGTGCCCAGAGCAGGAAGCATGTACACATGCTGGGTTCACAAAATGCAGATCTGACCTCATCCCTCCTGGCTCAGGCCAACGTCCCTGCCCTGAGCCCTAGGCTGCTCCTCCTCCTCCAGCCCGTGAGCCAGGCAAATGCACCAGGCATCCCTCCATCCACGCCGTGAATGAAGATGATGATGATGGAAATAAGAAGAGATATCATAAGAGCTTTGAGTACTCACCACGGACCAGACACTGTTCTGAGTGTTGGCCATGTGCCGACGCATAACAATCCTAACAGTGAATACCATTACTGATCCTAATTTACAGATGAGAAAATTGAGGCACAGAGAAGTTAAGCAATTTTCTCAAGGTCACAATGACAGAAGGTAATGGGACTAGGATCCAAATGCCGGCAGAATTGGCAGAAACTACCAACACAATAAAATCTTTAAAAAAAAAAAAAAAGATTAAAAAAAAGAAGAAGAAGAAAAAGAAACTACCAACACTGACCGTGTTTGTTCGGCACAACGGAACATTTTCTCTCTACATCTGCACAAGATCCTGACCTCGGGCTCTGAAGCCAAGGGAAAGCTTGCCTCCAGAGAAAGTCCCTTTCTGCTCCTCATTCTGAAGCCCACAGGCGGACGTGCCCCACTCTGGGACCAGAGGCAGGGAAAACCAGTAGGTGGCGCTGCTTCACCAGCCCTGAGGGCCAGGGCTCAGCCTGGCACACCCCTCAGGTCTCTGGAGTGCCCTGGGCAGCAGGCAGTGTTCACAGCCTGGCCCAGGCTGGGCTTTCCCCTCCTACCTTTTATAAAGAACTCCCAGCCCATCCACTGGGGTCTGGTCTACAAATCCAGTGGTCCTTCTAAAATGGAGATCCCATGCCCTTTCTCAAAACCTTCCATGGCTCCCAAAGACTAAGGATTAAACTAAGTCAGTAAAGTAGGCCCTACCTACCTTTCTATGTTCCCTTCCTCCTGCCTCCCCCAACCCAGGCTCATACCGCCTCAGCCCAACTTGCTCTTCCTGCCACCGGGCCTTTGCACATACAGGTTCCTCTGCCTACCTGCCCTTCCTCCTTGACTCTGCCTGAGAAAAATTCCCAAGAGCCTTCAGCGTGTGGGTCACCTGTCCTGTCCTCCTTGGTAAAGCATCCCCACTCGTGGCCAGCATCCACAGGCTCCCTCCTGAGCCCTCCCACGGCACCATGCAGGGAGCCTGCTAGGTGCCAGACAATGGCAACACAAGCATGAGGAAGGCAGGCACGGCTCTGCTCTGCCACAGAACTGCACACATGAACAGATGACCACAGACCACGGTTAAGTGCTATGAAGGGAAGCACCGAATTCACGCCTCATATTAAAATGGGTTTTTCTTCCTTTTTATTAAAATATAATTTACATGCAGCAAAAAAGGTAAATCTAGTGTTGTGCTTAATGAACTTTACCTGTGTCCACCAACATTCCCAACTCAAAAGTCCTCAGTGCTCCCTCCAAGACCACTATCCCACACCCAGGCATATCCATTCTGATTTTCCTCCCCCCGAGATTAGTTTTGCCTGTTTGAGAATCTCATAGACACAGAAGCTTGAAGGATGCACTAGTTTGTGCCCGCCTTCTTTTACTCAGCCTTAGCCTGTGGGGTTCATCTGTGTTAAGGGCATAAATAATATTCCATCACAGAAAGGGGCCACGATCGGTCCATTCTCTTGTTGATGACCATTTGGGTTGTTTCTAATCTCGAACTAGGATGGAGGAAGATGTGAGGGGCATTCCTGTGCAAGTCTTTGTGAACAGGTTTTCATTTCTCTAGGGTATATTCCCAGGAGCAGCATGGCTGGCCCATGGGATGGATATAAATTTCGTTTTAGGAGATGCTGCAAACAAGTGCCCCAAACCTGTTTGGACAAAGCAGTTCCCATGCTGAGCAGCAGCGCCTGGGCTCCCATCGCTCCATAACCTTGAACTTGGACTGCCCAAACTCAAGAGCTGTCTACTGAATGCATGTTTCTTGCTTAAGCCACCAGTCTGTGACTTAAGAGATTTGTGGTGACCAAGAGAGATTTGTATTAAGTACTTCATGCAATTTCCAGGTAGGGACGCAATCAATGTTGGCTACTGTGATGGGTACTTGCATGCGTCCACCAGACAGGGCTAACAGGTGCCCCCATAATTGGTAAAAACAGTGTGAGCCTTCCCAGAAGAGATCGGCACTGAACTGGTAGGCTGAGTTAAGAAAATCTGCCCTCTGGGGCACCTGGGTGGCTCAGTCAGTTAAGCCTCTGCCTTCAGTTCAGGTCATGACCCCGGGGTCCTGGGATTGTGACCCGAGTCAGGCTCCCTGCTCAGTGAGGAGTTTGCTTCTCCCTCTCCCTCTCTCTGCTCCCTCTCCATCTTGCTCTTGCTCTCTCTCAAATAAAAACTTAAAAAAAAAAAATCTGGCCTTACCAATTCAGGTGGGCCTCACCCAGTCCATGGAGGGCCTGAAGAAAACAGAGGAAGGGTGCATTTACTCTCTCCTACAGTGGAGACCTTCATCTTCTCAGGCCCTTGGACGTCAGCACTCGTGGTTTTTGGGTCTCAGGGCTTGAACTAGGAATTACACCATCACCTCCCTGGGCCTCCAGCTTGCAGATGGCACACTATGGGGCCGCTCAGCTTCCATAACCGTGTCAGCCAATTCCTCTAAGAAACCTCATCCCCACGTATCTTATTGGTTCGGCTCTTCTGGAGAACCCTAATACATTTCCAATTATATAATCATGGTAACGAAGCTATAGCAGATCAATGGCCCCTCCAGGCCACAGGTTCATATACCTTGCCTACCACAGCCACATTGGTCAATAACTAGGAAGGGAAATGCAAATCAAGGTCACCATGAGCTATCACCACATGTCTGGCCTGCTGGGACGGCTGCGATCCAGAAGACCAAAGATAACGTGGATTCACGTGGACATGGGAAGAGGGAGCCCTCGTGCGCTGCTGGCGGTAACGCCAACTGGTGCAGCCACTGTGACAGTTTGGAGGGTCCTCAGATTATTAAAAAGAAGAATGATCGCGTGACCCAGCCCCACTTCTGGCTCTTTATCCAGAGGAAATCGGATCAGTAGCTCAAAGAGACACCCGCGTCCCCATGCCAGCAGAGACCTGGGGAAACCTGGGTGTCCATCAACAGATAAACGAATAAAGAAACGATATATACATCTGCACATGTACACCCCGGAAGACTATTCAGCCGTAAAAAAGAAGGAACTCCTGCCATTTGTGACACCACGGATGAAACTGGGGGACACTCTGCTAAGTGAAATAAGCCAAACACAGAAAGATAAAAATCACATGATCTGGTATACAGAATAACAACAGAAGGGTAGAATTGACAGTTGCACAGAGTAGAATGGTGATTCCCAGAGGCTAGGAGGTGGGGGAAAGAGGAAGATACTATAAAAAGGGCAAAAACTTTTAGGTATAAGACCAGTAAGTCCTAGAAACCTACTGGCCAATGTGAACATGGTCATTAATAATGACGTATCGTGTACCCAAATCTGCTAAGGGAGGAGATCCCTAAGTGCTCTCACTACACATGCAAAAATGGTCCCAAGGGAGCTGGTGGATATGTTCGTTTGTTTGATTGCGGTCAATCATTTCACCATGCATGTATATATCCAAATACCATACTGCACACCTTAGATCGACATATATTTGTCAAAAATCAAATAAAAGAGGGGCGCCTGGGTGGCTCAGTTGGTTAAGCGACTGCCTTCGGCTCAGGTCATGATCCTGGAGACCGGGATCTAGTCCCACATCGGGCTCCCTGCTCCACAGGAAGCCTGCTTCTCCCTCTCTCACTCCCCCTCCTTGTGTTCCCTCTCTATCTGTGTTTCTCTCTGTAAAATAAAATAAAATCTTAAAAAAAAAAATCAAATAAAAGAAAAATCAAATAAAAGAAAAACACAAATACATATATACACACACACACGAGTCTTGAGTGCCTCTGAGAGGTAATGGGGCAAGTGTACCACCTGCTGCTGTTTCCAGACTGTTCCCAAGGGGCAGAGAGACCTCCCACCCCGCTCCCAGCCCTAACCCCGGGAAGCAATCCCTTTCAAATCAGCACAGCCCCCAGATCACCCCCATAAGAAGACAACCAGCCATAATCCCAGGGTTTATAGCCTTGGTTAAACCTCTGACACAGCCTTGGGGTCAGTCTCATTTGGGGACACTGAGCTCCTGGAGAGGATCCAGCTGGCCTAGAGCTCCCCAGAAGAGGTTGCACCCCAGGATGCGGCATACCCCACCATCCGGGTGATGGCAGCAACATGGGGGGCCGAGGATGAGGTCGTGGGTGGGGGCCACAGAGACCTGGCAGTGACCCGGACCACCAGGGCCTGAATGACTCCCGGGGGGGATACTGGAGGAAGAGAAACAAGATTGGCCTCTGAGGCTTGATGCTCCCCGAAGGTGGAGATGTTTCTCCTCCATCCTGTCTTCCTCTTGACTCCGTGTTGCTGCGGCCACACCGCAGCCCACAAGTCCTGAGTACTCTGGCCTGGCCTCCACCAGCCCCCCTCTTGACCCTTGAGCCCCTCGTTCCTGCTTTCCAGCCACCACACTGGTCTTCCAAATCTCCAGGGTACCACATCCCTCATCACTTAGGCACTGTTCTCTCTCTCTCTGTTACGCATTTAAGCCCCAGTCATCCCCACCCTCACCTCCAATGCCCTCTCCTCCAGGAAGCCCTCCTGAGGCCTCTGAGCAGCTCACCTTCCTGGCTTTACAGGTGCCAAAACTGGCAGAGGAAAGGAAGAGGACTATAAGGGCGTCCTGTTTGCTGAACCCTTGGGAGCTCAGCCCCCTGATGCTGAGTGTTGCTGTCCCTTCGTGTGGATGAGGACAGGGTCCTTGCTGGAGCTGAACAGCTGGGGGACAGTCGAGCCCCGATCCACTTGCACCAGGAGGAAGTGGACAAGCCCACTCCCTGCCCTTGACTGTATACCCCCCAGGGCCCATCTTTTCATCAGCTGCCCCCGACTCCCACCCTGGATGCACCTAAGAGGTCAGATGATGTTGTTTGTTTCCATGGGCCCAGCCAAAACACAGCAAGGAGACACTGGGGTGTGTGTGCAGGTGGCCCCCCAGCAAGGACAGCCCAGGCTGACTTGGCTTGAGGGGAGAAGACATGCAGTCCAGCAAAATAAACACAGGGCTTTCTGGCTACTCTGTTTCTAGTTCATTCCAATGCACCTCTGCCCATCTGTGAGTCCTGACTGAGTCCCTGCCTCTCTGAGCTCTCTATAAAGTCTGCACTGAGATACACCAGACTTAAAGATCCCTTCCAACCTGAAATTCTCCAAACGCAATCTGAAGTCTTCAGGGGGTGTCTCCCACCTCACTGGTTCTGGGACCCAAATCTAGGGACTCCTGAACTCTCTGCATTTGCCCCCTCTGACCACTGGATCCTGGGACTTCCCTCACCGTCACCTATCATCTGGCAAACTCAAGGACATCTATTCTCCTGGGGGTTGTGATTCACTCATAAATATGCACGGTAAAAGTGCCTCCTCCTCCAAGAGGGCCTCCTTGACCAGCCCACCCTCCATCTCACCCACCCCCACTGCAGGCTGGGTCCCCTGGGTTCATACTGTCATAGAGCCCTGGTTTGTCTTCCAACACTCACCGCCACCTGTGCAGTTACTGATCTGACATCTTCCAACACTCACCACCACCTGTGCAGCTACTGATCTGACACCTGTCCCCTCCACTGAAGCTGCTGGCTGTGCCCTAGGCTTAGCTCAGTGTTCAACACATTAAAGGCACTCAATAAAGATTGGGGGAATAAAGGAAACCATCAATGAATGGTATACTAGACGGAGTCCCAGGCGGGGAAGTCCAATGTTCAGCAAGACGCGTGGGTCCCCGGAGGAGCTCAGGGTATTGCACTAGGGGACATCCCTACACACTGACAGCAGGTGTGGGGAGGCAGGGAGTGGTCACCGCCACCACGAGGGGCCAGAAAAGGCGGAACACTTGAGCGTCTGCTGAGCCGAGGCGGTGAGGAGGCAGGCAGCACCAGGAGAGCCAGGAGGCAGTTTGGGGTGAGGTCTGGTGCATTCAGGGAACAGACAAGGCACTAGTAGGGCGGCTGTGAGAGCCCCCCAACACAGGCAACAAGTCTGGTCTAGGTTTGGGGGAACCACGCAGACAGGCGTTCACCAGGCCTTCAGAGCAGGCTCCTGATCAGCAAAATATGTCCGAGCCTGCAATATACATGTATTAATCTACACATGTATACATACATGCATTATTTACTGTCTTTGCATACATTAAAAATCAGTAGAGCTTCATTTCTCTCTTATTTTAGAGATTAAAAAACAAACAGAAGACTTGATGTGGTTTTCCTGCTCCTCAACAGCCAGCCTTGTACCCACTAGGGGACCAACCCCTCCCAGCCAAGCGAAGGCCACCCAGGGACTGTGGCACTGAGCAGTGTGTGCGGTGGTCAGAATGGCTTTCTAGAAAGCGCCCCCACCCAGGGACTGTGGCTAGCTGTGTGGCGCCAGATGGGAAGGGAGAGATAGAAGGTGGGGAAGGGAGTCAGGCGGCTGCTGGCTGAGAAAGACAGGCAGAGCAGGGATGCATGGCCTCATTCTACAGAGGGGGAAACTGAGGCTGTGGAGGAGCATGGGGTCAGATTCCAGCTTATAAAGTGGCAGAGGGCTGACCAAACCAGGCCTCCTGGTGGGGCTGGTGTGTTCTCATCTGGTCCAGGATGTCCAGAAGCTGCCCCCACAGTGAGCAGTTGATCCTGGGGGGCCCTCTCAGGAAGTACAGAGGGCTGAGGTCATGAGGTCCTCTCAAGGGCCCCCAAACTCCTCCACCCACTCAATGACTGCCCCCAGAAAGGGTGCAGATATGTCCTGTATTTCCCCAAACATGACCCTGGATGCACAAGGTCACAGGAGAGGGCATTTGACAAACAGGATCCTGGAAGGGGTGAGGTGCCCATCACTGGAGGTGTGTAAGTGGAGGCTGTGGTTGTTTGGCCTCCAAAGTTGGGGATCTCCAAGGCATCAGGAGGTCCCTTGGTGGGTTCGGGCACAGGTCTATGGTCTAGGAATTGCCAGCCCGGAGACCTCACATGGGGGCACCGGTGCCCCTCCCTCACTGGGCATTTTAGCCTGCAGGCTCCTGCCTTGGCCCCACTTCCTCACCAGGGACCACCACGAGCAGGACCAGACTGGGAGGTACCGAGACAGGCTGGAGACTCAACAGGAAATGGGAGCGGGGGTTTCAGAAAGGGAGGCAGTAGATTATTAATCTCTTGATTAATAGCAGCGGGCCAGTGGGAGGGAAGGGGCTGTCCCACTGCCGTTCAGAGGCAGGAGAAGGGGGTTTTCAGCCTCTGGCCTCCCCCAGATCCCAGCTAGTCATCCCTAAGCGCCAGACACAGGCCCAGCGGGCAGTGTCTTCCGCCCAGCCCCCCTTCCCCTAGAGCTCAGGACCACAGGGTACTGGGGTGTCCTGGCAGGGGAGGGGGATGCAGCCCAGACTAGCCCCCAAGCTGCAGGGGGAGGTCACCCACACAGGCCAGCTGTGGTGGAGGGGCAGGAAAGAAAGGCCATGTTTGAAGAAAGTACTGTGTCCAGGATGTCCCAGGGTCTCGCAGGCAGCAGGCAACTCAATCAAAGCGCGCGGGGGGGGGGGGGGGGGGGGGGGGGGGGGGGGGGGGATGTGGGCGGGCGGGGGGCCGTCTGGCGGAGGGGAATGAAGGAGGCAGATGAAGCCCCGGAGAGTTCCGGCAAACCCCTCCGCTCAGCACATCTGGAAAAGGTTGGCTCTAATGCCATCAAAGAGCTCTGAGGGGCCGGGAGACAGCCAGGGCTGGGAAGCCAGGCCGAGGAAAACTTAACCCCCGAGTCCCTGGGGCTCGGTCTTCCCAATCCAATCTGTCAGGCAGGCCCTGTGCCTGCCCCCGCTCCCCGCTTCCGGCTCCCACAGCAGGGGGTGGGGGGCATCAATAAGGCCGGACTTCCTGCTGCCTTATCAAGGCTCAGCCCGGGATGTGATTTCCCACCTCAAAGCAAGACAGAGGGTTATATCCTCATTCCCCAGAAAGGGAAACTGAGGCACAGAGAAGGGAGGCCCAGCTTGTCCTCTCTGTCCTCAGGGGAGTCTCAACATCCAGCCCCTCACTGTGGTGCTGGTTAGATAAGCACCCCCTCCCACCTGGCCTCCCACACTCAGCACCCCCACCTCTGGGGAAACCCTCTCACTCCCTGGATCTCTGGGTCAATGTCACTCCCTGCCCCCCAAGAAAACCCAGGACCAGGTCTCATATCAGGGATGATTGCTGTGAGTCTTTGAGTCTTGGGGGGGGGGCACACCCTTGGAGCCCGCTCCTGGCTAGCTGCTGTGGACAAGGTGTCCGGCATGGTCCTTTGGGCCTCACATTTGTCTGTAAACAGGACAGACGCGTACCTCTGACACACACTACGGAAATCCAGTGTAGGAAAAAAATCACAGAAGAGGAAAATCTGCACAGGACATGGCTGGATTACAGTTTTGTTTTCACCTAGCAAGAAGATGGCTGCAACCTTTAAGGAACATTGCCGAGCACCTTGATGTGTGGGACCTCAGTGTGTAGGACCTGGTGGTGAGCCCCGGGACTAATGGGAGGGGGACATCATGGGCCTGACGTCGAGGCCCTCATGAGTTAGTAGAGTCACCCCCCAAATCAGACCATCCTCGCATCACGCGGGTGAACCCACATGGACGGCAGGTGCCCCTGCTTTTAGCCTGCCCCTCTGCTGCAGCTCTGACAAGGCCCCCCTTCCCCTCCTGCTGCCGGTTCCCCAGCTCTGGGCTCCTGCCCTCCCCTCTCTCCAGGACCCTTCCTGACAGCTTACAAAACAGTTTACAAATATGCTCCCATACCTCCTGTCTTCAAAACAAACAAAATCCCTCCCTTGACCCCATGCTGCCTCCAGCTTCCCAACCCCATTCACTGCTCCCTTCACAGCAAGAACTTCTGGAAACTTCTCATGTCTCATTTTCCTCCTCTGCGCCTGCCTTATTAGCCTCCATCCCCACTGCTCCCCAAAACAGCGCTTCAGCCACCCCGCACTGCCAACTCTAATGGGCACTCAGCCTTGGTCTCACCACGTTTCCCAGAGCATTTGGGAGACGGAGGCTCTCCCTCATGCCCTCCCTCCCGAGAAACTCACCTCCCAGGACAGCCAGATGCTCCTCCTGCCCTGGCTTCTTCTTCTCACCTCCTTGGCCAGCCCCTCCTCCTTAGCCCTGCCTCTGAGGTCAGGGTGCCCAGACCATTTGGGGATCAGCACCCCTTCTCCATCTAATCACTCCCAAGGCTACCTCCAGCCCCGCAGCTCCAAACACAGTCTGCAGGCTCCTGACCCTCGATCGCATCACCTCTCCCAGGTTCCAACTTGCCCACGTTGTTACAGTTTAACATCGGGGACACTGGGCTTCATTACCTGGGGGGGGGGGGGGGGCAATGGTGTGCGATCATTTAATTGGCTTAATTCTTAGGGATTGTAAGATAATGTACTTCTTCCTGCCAGTGACATCATGAAATGTGAGTCCATGAAATGCAATATGCCCCGAGCCCTGGAATCTTCCCAGTACTCCAGACTTTTTCACTCAACTTGCCCCTCCTCCCATGGATGCCCTCATAGTACTCTTCAGCTTCACTTGGCCAAAACAGAGCTGCTGGTTTCCCCTCCAAGGACTGACACCACTGGGGGTCCCCAACCTAATGAAAGACATGCCCAGCCAGCCAGGCGCTCAAAGCAAACATTTAGGGTTATCCATGATTGCTCCCTGCCCTTCTGTGATCAGGCTCACATCATCTCAGCTTCCAGACACCTCCTGAATTCATCCGCTTCTCCCCACTTCCCAGGTAGTATCCTGCTGTGCGCCAGCATTACCTTGAGCCTGTCTGTCCACTCTCCCCCACGGCAGCCAGGGATCTTTTTTTAAAACCTAAACCAGGGGTGCCTGGGTGGCTCAGTTGGTTAAGCGACTGCCTTCAGCTCAGGTCATGATCCTGGAGACCCGGGATCAAGCCCCACATCGGGCTCCCTGCTCGGTGGGAAGCCTGCTTCTCCCTCTCTCAGTCCCTCTGCTTGTGTTCCCTCTCTCGCTGTGTTTCTCTCTGTCAAATAAATAAATAAAATCTTTTAAATAAATAAGTAAATAAACAAACAAACAAATAAATAAATAAATAAAACCTAAACCAGCCCATCTCAGAAACCTCTAAAAAGGAGAGAAAAATACTTCAAAGCCAGCAGAAGGAAAGACAGCAGGAAGAGAAAGAAGCACATAAAAGCAGGGGTGCCTGAGTGGCTCAGTCATTAAGCGTCTGCCTTCAGCTTCAGGTCATGATTCTGGAGTCCCGGGATCGAGCCCCGCACTGAGCCCCGCATCAGGCTGCCTGCTCAGTGTTCCCTCTCTCGCTGTGTTTCTCTCTGTCAAATATATAAAATCTTTAAAAAAAAAAAAAAGCAACAGCACATAAAAGCAGAAATCAATGAAATTGAAAACAGAAAAACATTAGAGAAAAATGAATGAAACCAAAAGCTGGTTCTCAGAAAAGACCCGTGAAATGGCAAAGCTCTAGCAAAACTGACAAAGGAAAAAGAAGAAAAGGCACAAGTTATATCAGGAATGAAACAGGTAATAGGATTATGTACACGAATTTAACAGCTGAGAGGAAATGGACCAAGTCATTGAAAAACACAAATCACTCCAACTCACTCAATCTGAAATAGATCATTTGAATAGCCCTGTAACTATTAAGGAAATTGAATTTGTAGCTTAAAAACTCCTTCAAAAGAGTTCTCCAGCTCCAGATGTTTCCACTGGAGAATTTTACCAAACGTTTAAGAGGAATTAATACCAATTCTACACAGTCTCTTCCAGAAAAATGCGAAAGGAGGGAGCACATCCCAACTCATTCTCTGAGACCTTGATCCCGAAGTCCAACAAAGACCGTAGAAACAAAGAAAACCACATGCCAATATGCACAATGAATACAGATGTAAAGATTCTTAAACAAAATATTAGTAAGTAGAACCCACCAGTATATCTTTTAGAATTATATACCAGCACCTGCGATAAAACCCGCAGAAAAACAGTTATAGAGGGAACTTTCTTGGCTTGATCAGAAGTCACAAAATCTCCTTACAGTTGACATGATACTTATCAGTGAAATGCTCTCCCCCGTGAGGGAAACAAAGCATTCTCTCCGCTCTCTCCACTCTCACTCAATGAGCGCTGGCAGTTTTAGCCAGCAAGGTGAGGAAATCGCACACATACAGATCAGAAATGATGAAACACATCCATTTCTATTTACAGATGACATGACTATCCTTGAAAAAAAAAAATGTCAAGGAATTTACAGAAAAATGCCCCGAACTAACACATCAGCAAGGTCACAGGATATGAGATAAACACACATCAAAAAAATCTGCATTTCTATATCCTGGTCATGAACCCAAGGACATTGGAACTGAAAAGTCAGTTTTACCAAAAAACCAGCTTGGGCGCTTGGGTGGCTCAGTTGGTTGGGCGACTGCCTTCTGCTCAGGTCATGATCCCGGAGATCCAGGATCGAGTCCCACATCGGGCTCCCTGCTCGGCAGGAAGCCTACTTCTCCCTCTCTCACTCCCCCTGCTTGTGTTCCCTCTCTGGCTATGTTTCTCTCTGTCAAATAAATAAAACCTTTAAAAAAAAAAAAAAA
>PITA01004983.1:0-12287 GCA_004023965.1 Spilogale gracilis | reverse complement strand
CTGCTTCCTCCTCTCTTTGCCTGCCTCTCTGCCTACTTATGATCTCTTTGTCAAATAAAAAAAAAATCCAAATAAATGGAGAAACATGTGATATTCCCGGCTTGGAAGATGCCGCATAGCAAAAACACCCATTCTCTCCATGTGGATTTGGAGGTTTAATATATTTCCTTCAAAAATCTCATCAAAATTTTTGGTAGTTGTAGATGGGATTATCCTAAAATTTATTTGACAAGACAGAGGAACCAAAGTAGCTAAATTCATTTTGGAAAGGAGGAATGGAGTGGGGAGAAAAATAAATCAGTCTACCCGATTTCGAGACTTATTATATTGCTCAGCAAGCAAGGCAAGGCAGTATGGGCAGAACCGTGGACACAGGCACCAGTGAAAGAGGACAGAGAACTTAGACCAACAAAAATATGCTCAAATTGTTTTTGACAAACGCGCAAAAACAGTTCAAGAAAGGAAGTATGGCCTTTTCAGCCACAGCAACTGGATATTCTACAGAAGAGAAAGAAAGGAAGGAAGGAAGGAAGGAAGGAAGGAAGGAAGGAAGGAAGGAACAAAGAAAGAGAGAGACAGAGAGAGGGAGGGAGGGAAGGAAGGAAGGAAAGAAAGAAAATAACCTTTCCTTAACCATCACACCTTTTGCAAAAATTAACTCAAAACTGATCACAGTTGGGGCACCTGGGTGGCTCAGTCTGTTAAGCATCTGCCTTCAGCTCTGATCAGGTCCCAGGGTCCTGGGATGGAGTCCTACATTGGGCTCCCTGCTCAGGGGGATGCCTGCTTCTCCCTCAATTTCTCTCTCTCTCTCTCTCGCTGACAAATAAATAAAATACTTAAAAAAAAAAAAAAGAATCATGGACTTCAATGTCAAACACAAAACTATAAAACTTTTAGAAAAAAAAAAAAAAAGGAGAAATCTTCAGTTGCACTCGTGGGCATTTACCCAGAGAAATGAAAACCTGGATTCATGCAAAAATCTAAGGTCTCCAAGGCGCCTGGGTGGCTCAGTTGGTTAAGCAACTGCCTTCGGCTCAGGTCATGATCCCGGAGTCCCGGGATTGAGCCCCCACATCGGGCTCCCTGCTCAGCAGGAAGCCTGCTTCTCCCTCTCTCACTCCCCCTGCTTGTGTTCCCTCTCTCGCTGTGTTTCTCTCTGTCAAATAAATAAATAAATAAAATCTTAAAAAAAAAAAAATCTGAGGTCCCCGAATGATGACAATTTTATTCAGAATAGCCCCAAACTAGAAACAACCGAGATGTCTTTCAATAGATAAAACTAACGGTGGGACATTCACACCATGGAATATGACTCAGCCATAAAAAGGAAGGAACTGCTCATACACCCAAGAGCCTAGGTGGCTTTCCAGAAACTCATGACGAGGGAGAAGATCCACTCCCAAAAGGTTACTTACTGTGTGATTCATGCTTGACATGACAACCCTTTAAAAGTGGAGTACAGATTGGTGATTAACAGGGGATTTGGAGGGTTTGGGGGGCAGGAGGGAAGTGGCTGTGGCTTCAGAAGGGCAATATCTGGGTCCTGATGTACAGAAAATACTCTGTATCATGACTGTATCAATGTCAGTATCTCGATACTCTGGTTGTGACATATGGTACAGCTTGGCAAGATGGCCCCATTGGGAGGAATAAGGTGAGCAGTACACGGGATCCAAACAAGAGGGAGGACACACGGAACCTCTCTGTATTATTTCTTACAACTATGTGTGAATTGACAATGCTCACAAAATAAAAAGCTAATCAAGGGGCACCTGGGTGTCTCAGTTGTTAAGCATCTGTCTTCAGCTCAGGTCATGATCCCAGAGTCCCAGGATCAAGCCCCGCTTCTGGCTCCCTGCTCAATGGGAAGCCTGCTTCTCCCTCTCTCACTCCCCCTGCTTATGTTCCCTCTCTGGCTGTTTCTCTCTGTCAAATAAATTAAAAATCTTTAAAAAAAAAAAAAAAGCTAATCAAAAAATCTAAATCAGATCGTTTTTTGTGTCTTCTTAAAACTCTCAGCGGCTTCCCAATAAACTGGCATAAAATCCAAACTTAAGCCCACAGAGATCAGTCTCTGCCTATATTCTCTCCTTCTGGACACTGACTTCCTCTCTGTTCCTTCATCTAGGACCTCCCTGCCTCAGGGCCTTTGCACCAACTATCCTCACCCAATCATCACACAGAGGCTCTTTCTCCTCACTCACTGCTCAGCATCACCATCATTCTTTCAGGGTTTCTCTTGTGCCTGCTCTAATGTAGCCCCAATTCATGCCAGTCACACCACCCCACCTTAATTTCCTACACTTATTATAGGTGAATATAAACTCTGTGAGGAAGAGGACTTGGTCTTACTCTCCATATTCCCCTCTGGCACATACTCTCCATATTCCCCTCCACGAATATTTGCAGAAAGAGTTGAGTGAGAGAGTAAGTGCAAAGCAAAGAGGTGTGCATCGGGCTCATGGGGAAAAGGGTGGGGGCCCATGCCAGTCCCCGAGTACATTTTGAAACAGGCCTCAAAGTTTTCACAATCATACTCTCCCTTCCCCCACCTGCATCTGATTGTCATAAAAATGTCATCAGGATATAATGAGATAAGAGGCTGACTTCAGACCCTTCTGCCAAGAGAGGCCCCACAAAGGATTATGGCCATGCCAATCCCCAAATCTAACCACACGGAAATGCAGGGACCCCTTCTCCCCAGACCCAGCATAGAAGAGGGTGCCATGCAGGTGCCCCCCCCACCCTCAGGCAACAAGCTCACCCCTGCACTCTCTCGCCAGCCAGTCGTCATTCACCTGACATCAATGTCTCTTCTGAGAGCCATACTAAGGCCCTGGGGTTTATCCACAGTCAGATACTAAGCTAGATACACCTCAGCACCCACACCGAATGCCCGAAGTAATCCCGTGAGGCAGGCCCTGTTACCATTTTTATAAACAAAATGAGTAAGACCCTGACTTCGCCCCTTCCCTTCCTACCCCCGGCTCACCGCACACACTGTGTGCAGACGCAGCCCAGGCCACCCAACTCCAGCCACGCGGGCCACTCCCACAAAGAGCCACCCTCCGCCGCCCTTGTGGGGCTCGGGGGTGTGCCCACCGCACACAGTCCCCCAGATTCAGAGGTGAGGCCAGGCCTACACCCACCACTAGGGGATGGGGGAGAGAGCACTATAGCCCAGGAGCTGCTTCACAGCTCAGCCACGGCCCAGCCGCAGCCTCCATTCCCAGAGCTCTTCTTACATGCCAGTCTCACATCATCATAAAACAGCCTCCCAGGGAAGCCTTCTACCCTCCACTCTTTAGAGTCAGGGACACCCAGACTCAGAGGACAAATCCGGACCAGTAAGACATCAGGGGAATCTGCGGGGGGGAGGGGGGCCTCTGGAAAACACAGTGCCCTCTGATAGGAGAACACAATGCCACATCGTCTTTCTCGTTTATCTGGAACACTGTTGTTGATGCCCGGAGTGCTGCAGCCCTTCTGCGACCCTGAAGAACAACATGGCAGACACACAGGAGCTGGCAGAGGGTGAAATCAAAGGTACCCAACATCTTGAGAATATTTTTGGCTCAGGGAAGCCCACAGGTCGGGGGGGGGGTCCCCATCACATCTCCAGGGCCACCCTCAGGGGACCTTGCTTCTGCACAGCGGTGATGACACCTGACTATGTGCCTGTTTCTGTCATGATTTGACTAATGCCCCTGCCACCCCCGCTGGGTCATCGTCTCCCTGAGTCGGAGCCCGGTCTGGGTTCACACATAGGATAGGAGGCCTCCCCAGAGCATGGACACAGAAGGAGGTCAACACGTGTTTATTTGGGGGAGGAAGGGAGCTGGGCCGTAAAACCTCAGGCTCATTCCTATGGGGCCTATTTGACGGGCCAGAGTCAAACCCAACCCCATCCCTGTGACGATCCTTTTGGTCTGGGCAAGTCACTTTGCTCTGAGCATCAGTCTCCCAGTGGCGAGTGTGTGGATCAGCTTCTAATATGAGGGCTTTCCGCCACAATGAAGTGTGGCATTCATGGTTCACCCTGTGCATGAATCCCAAGTGTTCTCCCCTAGATCTCATTTCATCCTCCTGACACTGGACCATCAGTTCAATAGAATCTCTTGAGCTCCTGAACACCAGGCATGGGGCGGGGGGCACAGGAGGGGGGGGAATAATTCCCGCCCTCCTGCAGCCCCCAGACTGGCAGGCAGGGCAGCCGGCGAGCAGGCTGACCTCAGAACAGGCACAGTGTTGCATACAGGGGCCAGTGCTAAGATAAAGCAGGACAAGGGTCTGGAAAGTGAAAGGGGTCTCTGTGCATTCTGCTGAAAAGGAAGGGGGGGCGGTTGGCATCTTTGTTTTCATACATGGATCCACTCGTCATCCCTCTAGCACAGTAATTAAAAGCAAGACCTTTCTCTTAAAATTTAAAATGGACATATCTATTTTCTTAGCCATTCCCCTTATAGAAAAATAAATTTTTTTAAGATTTTTTTATTTATTTGACAGAGAGAAACATAGCCAGAGAGGGAACACAAGCAGGGGGAGTTAGAGAGGGAGAAGCAGGCTTCCCGCTGAGCAGGAAGCCTGATGTGGGACTCGATCCAGGGTCTCCGGGATCATAACCTGAGCTGAAGGCAGTCGCTCAACCAACTGAGCCACCCAGGCGCCCCGAAAAATAATTTAACACACTTGCATACAATGTGAGCCCCCGGCTAAGAACCTCTACTATTAAAACATGATGAAAATTACGGGCACGTGGGTGGTGCAGCCAGTTAAATGTCTGACTCTCGGTTTCAGCTCAGGTCATGATATCAGGGTCATGAGAGTGAGCCCTGAGTCGGGCTCTGCACTCAGGCTGGAGTCTGCTTGGGATTCTCCGTCTTCCTTTCCCTCTGCCTTGCCCCCTGCTCATGCTCTCTCTCTCTTTCTAAAATAAGTCAATTAATTCATTAAAAAAAAAAAAAAACCTAGGAAACCTCTTAAATATCCATCAGTTGAGGACACTGGGGACTCAACAGTGATCCTCTCCTGCAATGGAATACTAAGTAGCCATTAAAAAACAAGGTGGCTCTTTGGGAAGTGATTGCAAAATATTTTGCTGGGTGGAAGCAAGTTGCAGAACAAAAGAACATCATCTGGTCTTTGTTTAAGAGAATATATATATATATACACACACATATACACACACACATATAAGGAGAAAGGAGTCTGGAATAACACACTGGTAATACTAATAATGGGATTACATAGGTGCAATTGGGAGAGGGGAGAATACTCATCCTCTACCTTAACTCAGTTCTGTAATATCTGGATTTGTATTAGGCAGCAAGTATATATCACTTTCTTCATTATAACGATGACAACAATAATAATGAAAGGCAGAATGAGGGACACCTGGGTGGCTCAGGTCATGATCTCAAGGTCCTGGGATCCAGTCCCGCATCCGGTTCCTTGCTCAGTGGGGAGCCTACTTCTCCCTCTGCCTGCCACTCCCCTTGCTTGTGCACTGTCTCTCTCGCTCTCTCTCTGACAAATAAATAAAATCTTAAAGAGAAAGAAAGAAAGGGAGAATGAAGCTGTAGAAAACAACCAAGGCTCTTCTTCCCCTATCTGGCTTGGCAGCCTGTCCCAGGACCAAAATCTCTGCCAGATTCATGGGTCCCCACAGTGCCTGCAAGCTGATTCTGGGTGTTGACTGCACGCTGATCCCTGTAGGGGGCAGCACTGTGCCAGCACACGCCCGGACTCCTGGGCTCACTCTCCATCCTTAGTTGTGAAAACATACCCAATTTATGATGACTCTGTGATGGTTATTTTTGTGTCAGCTTGGGTAGGCCAGAATACCCAGATAGTCGGTCAAACAAGAATGGATGTTGCTGTGAAGTTTTTTGTTTTAACGAAGTATAGTTGGCATATGACATTGCATTAGTTCCAGGTGTAAAGCATAGCAATTTGACAATAACATACATGACAAAATGCTACCTAAGTGTAGTTATCATATGTCACCATACGAAGTTATTACAATATTATAGACAATATTCCCTCTGCTGCACTTTTCACCCCGTGACTTACTCGTTGTCGGGCTTCTAGCCGTCCCCTACTCCCCTCTGTCAACTACTAGCTTGTTCTTTGTGTGTATGAGTCTGCTTCTGTCTTTGTTGTTGTTGTTGTTGTTGTTTGTTTGTTCACTTGGGAAGGGATTTGGAATTTGAGAAGGGTGGTCCAGGCAGAGGCAGGGAAGGGTCTTTGAGGCAGAAACCCGGTGCTGGACAGGTATGGAGGAGAGGGGGTAAAGGAGGCTGGAGCTGGGGCAGGGACTGGAGGCCGGTGAGGTGGAGCCTCAGAGACCTAGAATGCCAGGCTGCGAATTCAGACTGGGGGCTGTGGGTTGGGACTGGTGAAGGGCGGGGCTATGGGGGTGGGGCTGTGAGGGGTGTGGCTGTGATGGGAGGGCCAAGAGGGGCCTCACCAGGCCCTTCCCACCCCTCAGTCCCCTCACCCTACTTCCTGTCTCTGGTGCTCTTTTGCTCATCAAATGCCCATGCTCTGTACACAAAAGATGTTCCATAAATGCACACTCAGCTCTTGTTTCCGAGCATCAATCCCCTCCACAGCAGCCTATGCTGGGGCTGGATTCATCCAGGGGAACAGAAATGAAGGGCAGAGCCAGTCCGCCCCACAGCCGTTACCTCACGAGATTGGCACAGGGCCCGGGCCACCGGCAGCTCTGGTACACACGCTGGACCACTGTCTCTGAGCCGTTCTGCACCTGGCAGGACACCGTCCGCGTCACCGTGTGATGGCACCAGTGCCTGCGGAGAAAGCAACAGTCATGTCAGCCCTTCTATTCCTGAGGTGCTGTGGATCAAAAGGCCATGCTGGCCAAGGAGGATCCCTCCCTAAGGCTGCGGGGTAGGGGTGCTCGTTCTCCTGGGAAAGGGGTCCACTGAGACCCAGGGTCCAGGACTAAAGCGAAGGGAAAGTACCTGCACGCCGTGATCACCAATGTCTGGCATCCAAACTTGGAATGAACCCCTGCCCACCGGGAAATCCCACTCTGGTGTGGAAGAGTAAGAAGGAAGTAATTGTAATCCACAGGAACATGGGGCCACAGGTGCAACCAAAGGATGCACACAGGGAGCTTTGGGAACACAGCGGGGCACCTGACACACCTGGGTACCAAAAGGTAAGGGTCAGCCCCCAGCAAGTGCAAACACACACGGCCCTAAGGGCTGGAGGGAGGGGAGGAGCCAGAAGGGGAGGGGCCAGGGGAGGGGAGGGGCCAAGAGGAAGGAAGCGACTGGGTAGCTGCCAGGCTATATGTGGGTCCTAGGAAGTCAGTGGGGAACCCCTGAAGGACTCTGACCAGGGGAATGCCTCGATGAGTCGAGTTTAGAAAAATTCCTCTGGTGCAGTGTAAGGGGTGCAAAAGCCTGAGCTGGGGCAGGGCGGCAGGGGGGAGGAGGGGTTGTGTGTATATATGCAAACAATATTATGATTAGATCCAGATGGCAGATAAACCCGTGTTCCCACCTCCCCCACCCATTCCCTCCATCCAGATCCTAGAAATTTAAATCTAAAAATAAGTCCTTGTTAGGACATCAGCAAGACTGGGACAGGAGGTCTCCCAATCCTATCTCCCCTCAGTAACAAGAATTTGGCAGCCATCCATGGACAAAAATGCCCTTGCGGTAGCTTTGGGATTTTTGTAAACCATGCATCTTATAAGGGGTTAATATTTGAAACATACAAGGAACTCATAAAACTCAATAGCCAAACACCAAATAATCTGATTTTAAAATGGCCAAAGGACCTAAGTAGACATTTTTCTAAAGAAGACATACAGATGGCCAAAAGTATATGAGAAGATGTTCAACATCACTCATCAAGAGGAAAATGCAAATCAAAATGAGAGATCACCTCACACTTGTTAGGATGGCTATTATCAAAAGGACGCGAGACAACAAATGTCGAGAGCAGTGTGGATGAAAAGGAACTCCGGGGCATTGTTGGCGGTAATGGACATTGGTACAGTCATTACGGTAGGTTCCTGAAGAAATTAAAAATGGAACTACCATATGACCCAGGAATCTCATTTCTGGGTATATAACCAAAGGAATTAATAACAGTATCTAGAAGAGATATCAGCACGCCCATGCTCGTTGCAAAAGTATTCATAACAGCCAAGACAGAAATAACCGAACTGTCCATCCATGAATGAATGGACAAAGAAAATGTAGAAAATACACACACACACACACACGAGAGAGAGACACACACACACACACAGAGAGACAGAGAATATTATTCAGCCATAAAAAGATGGAAATTCTTGGGGCGCCTGGGTGGCTCAGTTGGTTAAGCGACTGCCTTCGGCTCAGGTCATGATCCCGGAGACCCGGGATCGAGTCCCACATCAGGCTCCCCGCTCGGCAGGAAGCCTGCTTCTCCCTCTCTCATTCCCCCTGCTTGTGTTCCCTCTCTGGCTATGTTTCTCTCTGTCAAATAAATAAATTTTAAAAAAATCTTAAAAAAAAAAAGATGGAAATTCTAACACTTGCAACAACATGGATGAGCCTGGAGGATGTTACACTACATAAATAAGCCGGGCATATTTGCACATGGAATCCAAAACCATCCAACTCATAGAACCGGAGAGTAAAACAGGGATTGCCAGGAGCTGGGGAGTGTGAGAGATGGGGAGATGCTGGTGAAAGAATACAAGTGTCCAGTTATGAGATGAATAAGTTCTGGGGATCTAATATATGGAATATATATATATATATATATATATATATAATGTGTTATGTTATCTGTAGATCATACGCATAATCATGTGGTGATTAATAATTCCATGTTGCATACCTGAAATGTGCAAAGAAAGTAGATCTTAAGTGTTCCCACCACCAAACACACAGTAGTAACTATATGAGGTGATGAATGTGTTAACATCTGTAGTAATCATCTCACAATGTACATATATATTAAGTCATCACGTTGTATAACTTTAGGGGGAAAAAGCATGTTGTACAACCTAAAAATATACACTTTTTCAATTTGTCAATAAATTCTGCTCAATAAAGCAGAAAATCTAAATAAAGAAAAATAAAAATCAGTCCCTAACAGCATTGGAAAACAAAGAAGTAGTTGGCCAGAAATTTTGAGGAACATTTGAGACTGAAAGTAGTTGGAACTGAGTTGAATGAGGAAAAGCCCAACTGGAAACACAGGGAAGATTCCAGATTGTCAGTAAATGTGGGTGCAACTTGGGAACAGCTGATGTAGCTGATGGGATAGCGGAAGGACCCAGAGGTGACTGTCAGAGGACCATATACAAGGAGTCAGACAGGTAGGACCCAGATCCCTACCCTTGCTGATGTCAAGAATCAGGCATTAGATCATGGTAGGTGTGGTTGCAGAGGGTGTCCCAAAATCTGATGACCCCCAGAAGAGACTGAGACCCTCTCAAATTTAGAGAGAGCTAGAATAGGAGGAGGGACAGAGGGAAAGGGAAAAAGAGGCAGAGAAGCAGACTCCCCATTAAGCATGGAGTCCGACACAGGGCTCGATCCCAGGACCCTGAGATCACAACCTGAGCCAAAATCAAGAGTCAGAAGCTCAAGCAACTGAGCCACCCAGGCATCCCGATACAACTGACTTCTTGCACACTCCTTCTCTACCCTTTGCCTGTACTACCAACCCTCCAAGAGGCACAGCAGCAATAAACAGTAAAGCAGAGATGAGCCAGTGGAAATCCCCAAATACCAAGAATTTCAAAGAATTCGAGAAAAAAAAAGGCCAACACCATGAAAGAAAGGCACCAACTCAACAGACAATAAATCACACCTCAGGAAAAGACAATAAAGCAAACCAATGAAGACAGTTTTTTAAAACATAATTAATGTCCTCAAAGTGATAAGAGAAGTGTGCCCTTGTGAAAAAGTATGAAATGGAAAAAATGAGATCTCTTGGAAATGAAATGTACAACTGTAAAAAACAAAAGTGCAATAGATAGGCTGAAAAATTAGAATGGACACAGCTTGAGTGAGTGGATGAGCCAGAAATCCGAGGCATGAACTTTCCAAGGAGGCACTGCAGGAGGAAAAGAAGGTGGGAAAGGTTGGAGAAAAGGGGAGGAAGGTGAGAGACCCAGGGGACAGACCACTTGCTACATATGTTTATTAATAGCTCTGAAAAGGGGTATCAGAGAGAGCCCAGGGAGGAATGTACTTGAAGAAAGAATAAAGAGAGTTGGAGAAAGACAAGATTTCTTAATCCAAAAGACCCCGCTGAGTGCTAAGCCAAATGAACACAGACAGACATATCATGCTGAAATGTCAGAACCCTCAGGATGGAGACAAAAATACCAAATGCTGTAGAAAAATAACACAGATTACCTACAATAAACTGAAATCGGCAGCACCAGATTCATCAAGAAACACAGTGGTTTCGAATTTCCGGGGGAAAATATCAAGCACCCACAGCTCCACGCCCAGGCAAGCTCTCCTTCAGAGGCAAAGGCAAGAGAAAGACATTTTCAGATGCACAGGAACTCAGAAAGCTTACCAGTCACCTTTTCTGAAAGAATCACTGCAGGATGTTCTCCAGCAAAATAAATGAAAGATGCAGAAGAAATATATCAAATATGAGAAGCTGTTATGAGCAAAAAAAGAGTAATATGATTTAATAATAGCCTAGCTCTAAAATTCAAAGTGATCTCAGTATGGAAGAGAGTTGTAAGAGGGACAGAAGGAACCAAAATTTGCTGGGGGTTTTCTCTTGTTTAAGGAATAGGAGTTGCTTTGCCACTTTAGGTAGGGGAAAAAATACATGATTAAAATATATCTTTCAACTCGAAAATAAATACTAGCAAGGATAGAAAGAGGACACAAAACTGACAAACCATGAAAAGAAAAAAATAAAACAAAGAAAATTTGATTAATCCAACAAAACGCTAGAAAATCAATAAGGTAGCAACAGAAAACACAGGAATTAGAAAACCCTGGAAAGAGGAAGGAGAAGAAATGAATCAACAAAGATTTGAGCAGAAATGAATGAAGTAGATTTACTTTAAAAAGCAAATTAACAGGGCACCTGGGTGGCTCAGTGGGTTAAAGCCTCTGCCTTCGGCTCGGGTCATAGTCTCAGGGTCCTGGGATTGAGGCCCACATTCGGGCTCTCTGCTCGCAGGGAGCCTGCCTCCTCCTCTCTCTCTGCCTACTTGTGACCTCTCTCTCTCTCTCTCTGTCAAATAAATAAATAAATAAATAATCTTTTTTTAAAAAAGCAAATCAACAAAACAGGTTTTTTAAAAATCATATATAAACAAAGCTTATAACAATTCTTAATGAGAAACAAAAGACACAAGAAGAATTCCACACATTTAAAATTATACATAAATATATTTGATCTTGCATCAAATTTTTTCAAAAATCTGGACAGTTTTATACACAAATCTCTATTACCAACATTTGCACAGTCAGAAAGAGCACAGACATATTCCAAAGTCCATCCGTCTCCTCAAAGGCTCCAGGCGACCTAGTTCAAAACCTGGGTCTGCCACCAACCTGTTCTGTGACTTAAGCAAAATGGTGTCCCCTTTCTGAGCCTCAAAAAAATAAAAAAAAATCCTACCTCTCAAGGTTATTTCAAGGGTTATGTGAGCATATTCAGGTTAGCGGCACTAACTAATATAAACCATGGGGCACTCACTATCTAAGCCAAGTATCCCTGAGTGGCTGGCTACCAGAACCCCACAGTGTCCATAAAAGCCTAGGGACTGACCTTCCCATCTTGGAGCTGGGAGGAGTGGTAGGCAGTTAAACCTCAATGCCCATAGCTCAGGCTTGAGGCTGAGTTGGGAGGGGAATCCAGCCTTCCAGCCCACAGGACCAGCAGGGTCCCACATCCCCAGTACAAACCTCCACTCCTGCCTCAGCAGATCTGTCAGGAAATTGTGCAAGATGGCAACAGCCTGGGCCCCTCCTTCATCTCTACCAGGGAGCATCAGTCCCATCCCAGGCACCCAACCCAAGGATAATGCTCCATCCCAACATCTGCCCCTGGCGTTCTGTAACAGACAGACCATCTCCGAATCCCGCTGGTCAGGGTTTTCTATAGGGAAATGAGCTGTGAACTGCAAAACATTTTCAAATGCCTCGATTCATCATCTGCAGACATTTGATCTTTTAATGGGCTGTAAATGGCTTCCCAAAATCAAAACTTGGCCAAAAACAACGAAGAAGGCAGGCAGAGACAAGGGAAAAGGGATCCAGACCTTCTCA